>RXPK01004385.1:0-31867 GCA_004143645.1 Protaetia brevitarsis
CTCAAAACACTGTACACGTAAAAAACAGATCTTAAATAAGATTTTTGTTATAATGTTGGGGGCTCACTGAATGGTGCCGAACTCGATCCCCCAATCAACTCCCAGCAGAGTGGGAGGAGGGACAACTTTGAATCTTAAATGGGAACCCCAATTTTGTATGCAGCTTCGATTCTATGCATCAAAGTATGTAGTTTTTTGTTTGAAACTTCTTTTTCGATTCGGTAAAGATTGCAGCTGCAATCGCAAAAAATCATGTTGTGAACATCTAGGAAAAATACACAAAAAAGAGCAAGCAAACATGATTTTGTCTTTTTTTTTTTTAACATTAAATAACATAGCCATTCAACAACAACAAGACTTTATTTATCGTCCTCCATAGCCTCCATTTACTGTTCAAATATTCACACTAAACTAATTTGTATTGGATTATAATTAATAATCTAAATGGGATCGACAATGTGTAGTATTTCACAGCTTGTCAAGTACTGAATAAAATACCGGTTTTCTATCGTTGAAAGGCATTCCGATTGCGATACATAAATGGTATCGAAGTGAAGGGGCACAGTTTCGAACACATGGCTTTTTGAACTGTCACTTTATGCTTAAATAAAAAAAAACACAAAACCATGTTTGCTTGCTCTTCTTTTTTATGTATTTTTTCTAATTGCAATCTGTTACGAATCGAAAAAAGTTTCAAACAAAAACTACATACTTCATGGCGTAT
Organism: Protaetia brevitarsis; assembly: GCA_004143645.1. NCBI lineage: Eukaryota > Metazoa > Arthropoda > Insecta > Coleoptera > Scarabaeidae > Protaetia > Protaetia brevitarsis. The sequence goes on from RXPK01004385.1 coordinate 725, forward strand.
CATTTAAGATTTTAAAGTTGTCCCCCCTCCCACTTTGGGGAGGGGGGGGGGTCGAGTTCGGCACCTTTCAGTGAACCCCTACATTATAACAAGTCTTATTAATATCTTTTTTTTGATTTGATGCAGTGTTTTAAATATGTTCCGTTGTCTCAAGATAAAAAATTCACCCTGTATATATAATATCTCATTAGAATAAAGAAATATGAAAAAAATAATAATTTTGTGGACACTTTGTATAATTAGTTAAATTCGGCCTATATGCAGCACTCGATGCCAAAATAGGTAATTATAACCGATTTATGAAAATCAATCAAATAAGCACAACATATGTCGTTGTATGCTTATTGTAACACCCTGTATATAAATAACTATATCAGTTGAAAGGGTTACATAAACGCTGTAAGCCCTCCGTTGAAACTTTTTTTCGATCTCTCATCGTTTAAAAGATATTTTGTATAAACCAACTTTGGGTCGGATTTCAAAGTCAAATTGCGCCCCGTAAAGTTGAAGTTGAGCAGCAACAGACAGTGTCCTTGTTGACCATGGGGTCTACAAACTGGCAAAGTTTTATTAGCATCCGCAAAATACAGTTCGCGAGCTTTCTTTGTTAATTGAAAACAGTTTACTAGCTTCTTCCGCACCACTTCTTTTTAACATACAACATACCAACAGTACCACTATATTTCGCATTAAACTAACCTAGCCATTTTCCTTGGGCTTGTGAGAGGAGAGGCATACGGATACGCTAAAAAATTCTAAGTTAAAGATACTATATTGTAAAAGTTCTTTGACAAAGATCTTGATAAAGAGCTTTTATAGAGTCATGAGTTAACTTTTTTAAAAGATAAACATCTTTTATAGTGTAATAATCGCCTTGCATTTGCTAACAAATATTCATAAAATTTCATTAATTTATTGCAAAAAATGATTTCAATGTCGTCCTGCGGCATATTCTATTGTGTTCCTTTGAAACTATTCTGACGGAAAGAGTAATTAGCGGGCAATTATATAAGCGGTCATTTGGGGCCTGTGCGTGGATATTTGCTAGTGCATGTATGTATCTGATGCATGTGCCTGACCTTGAAATTTACTATATAATTGCAGTCAGGTTACTCGCATTGCGTATACATAATATGCTGTGCTAATATTAAAAAAAACAGCACTCTTTATTATTGATAATATGTAAATTTTATTTTTGATTTCATTATCGAAGTTGTTACAAGAAATTCATGATAATATAATAATCTGCAAATCTACCATTCCTTATTGTATTATTTAATGTAATTAGGGATGGTAAAAAGACATCGGTGTTTTGAAGATATATTGACATCGATATTTTCTTCTTGATGTTCATTTATATCGATGTTTTTGTAAAGAAACGTTGATGATTTCTGAGTTAATTTTCTTTAAAAACTGACGTTGATATAGCAGTAGCGTAAATAATTTTACCAATTCCTCATCTTAAAGAATATTTTGTCTCTATTAAGTAACATAAAACAAGTTTTACGATTAAAGATATTTAATTATTTTATAATTACGAAAGAATTTTTTATTTCTGAGATTTGACAAAATATTTTATCCAATGTATTTATTAAAGATATTTTGATTTTAATATAGGACGTCGTTATGATTAAAACAGTCTATATATTCTATATAATCGGTTTTATATAATGCCACGAACTATCTCTTTTGCCAGTACTATTTTACCCAGGTCCGTAATCTAGAAACAAAGCAATAAATTCATAAAACAACTCTGTAGTGGAATATTCCTACCAAGAAAAAGTCAAAAAAAAAGTTAAAAATGTATATAGAGTTTGTAATCATGATAAAATCATATATTAGCTCCCTCAAAACCAAAACACCTTTAACGAACATCCTGTATAATTTTTGTATTTGATAATTTTATAAAACACCGATGTTTTCATCTACATCGAAAAGTTGCTGGCAATGTGTCGAGATATCGACACATAGATGTTTTGATAAATTTTGCCATCACTAATACAATAAAATACCGCATCCGGCTCAACCCTCCACAAAATTGGTGCTATCTCTTTCTCTCACAAAACGACATGAGTGAAACAGTAATAGGTTCACGCAGGTTCACATCGAGTGATGTTCTAACACTTCTTGTAGTCAATTGTACTTGCTATATGTAAAGAAAAAGTAAGAGAAAATTTATTGGCGACTCAATTTCAGAAAACAAATCAATTTCGCTGAAATCGCCATTTTTAAGGGATAAAATTATTATTCACCCATTATACAAAAGAAATGTGATGATTAACTTTCATTTATAAACATTATTTGTTTACTGCACTTGTAGAGTAGTATCAGAGTAATAGTTATTTCATGCGTTTTCATGATCACGCAGCGAGTCTTCCTGTTCCTGTTTGAAAAAAAAAGTATTTGGATTGTGCGTGTTTAAAAGCATAGAGCTTTTGAAGTATTAATATTGATAGTTTTTTCCTTAATTTTATGGCCTCTCATAGTTCTCCAAATATTATCGTTTATTGTTCTTACGTTTATTCAATTCGCTAATAAAAACTCGCATTTCAGCTGCAAAAGTTTCCTCAACTTCTGAAACAATTAGGTAATTTCTGTTTTCGGTTTCTATTATCAAAAAACTGTTTTTTTCTTGTTTTCAGTTGACCAATTAACTTCGCAACTCCTTTATTCACACCCATTTCTTTAATCAATCTTGATTAGTAATGATCTGTCCATAATTCTTCTTTTCCTTATGCATTTGCGTTATATTTTCCTACTTCCAGCTGTTAATTTTTCTCATTTCTTTTACCAAACTTGCTGAATTACCGCATTTATTTTCTGTTTATGGAATCTTTATGTTGGTAATGTTGCGTTAAGTAATTCACTGCTTTTGGACCTGACATCTTTTTTGCAAAACTATTTTTCAATGATGCGCACGGCAAGCAAATCTTAACATTCCTTATTACTAATAGTCATCTATTGTTACTTTTTGCTTACTATGCTCCCCAGCGTCATAGGACAAAATCTTTAGTAAAATGTAGTAAAAACAATACAAATACTTACAGAGGCTTTACCCCTGCGACGGATGTGTAAAATTGGTTAATCCTTCTACAATAAATTACTTTCTTGTCTAGATTTTTCCCTAATTTAAATACATTTAGTTTTTGGATGACGGTCATTCAGTGAGCAAACGGTTGTATACAGTATTATCATGTGCTTGTAATTTAATTTTTAAATATATCTAATTTCATACTTTTGAATGTCGATTAATTTCACTTAACATTTATAAGTTTAGGATAATTTAATTATTTGATTGTAGTTTTGTTTCATATTTCTTTGGATCATTGTAAACAACAATTTTTTTGCGCGAGGCTTCGAGGCTCGCATAGAAATTCGTTCTTTTCGGGCGTAGTTATTGCAAAGTGTAGACGTTTAATGTGAAGCTTAAAAGATCTAGGTAATAAATTAAATTTAGTTATATATTTTTCTAGTAAATTCACATCTTGAAATCACAAACTATAATGAACTTTTTTTACTTTTGCATATTTTATTATTTTAACTATATTTTACAATTGTTAATATTAATATGTTACATTTTTTTGCAAAGAGCACATGGTAATTACTGATTACGATTTTTAGGCTTTTTTTTTGGATTTTTCCTTTTTTCTTCTTATCTTTGAAGAATTGATTGCATTGTACATTGCTGATTTTGCTTCTCGTAATGTGATGAGATCTGAAAAAGTCCTGCATTAAATATTGGAGTTTAATCACATTACCTACCTGGAGATTGGTCCGAGACGTAAGTTTAAACCCGTGTGGAGCGGCTGAAATTCACCTCTCCGAAATTTGCTGAGCCGTACAGTTTACAAGGTGAAGAGTATCCACCAGAATATAGTCGGGTGAACCACCACGTCTCTGGAAGGTAACTCATGCAGACATCTGCCGAGGTAGGATTTCTCCATTTTATTATCTTCGTAGAAAGAGATCGCAGGACATCCATATTTAATTCTCACTTATTTATATTTGCACCGTCATTTATTTTTTTGTTATTACCCGTTTGTTTGTTCATTTATGTAATTAAGACTTTGTGTGTTATTTTGCCACGCCGTGCTGTACATATTTATTGTTGTTGTTAGTAGTACTTGTAGTACTCAGCAGAAGTCGTTAGCTACCTAAAAGGAATTTTAATAGTGTTAATTATATACAAATTAAATTCACAGTTAGTCAAATTTTTGTTAGTAAATCAAGCCACACCATTGTGTACTTTTATGTTACATTTTCAGTATTATTTAATTTAACTCACAATAACGTGACGTGCCAATTGGTACCTATATTATTTGTATTTATCATAATTTAACGCCTTAGATGGTCAGACACTTTGGCAGGGGGATAGCAGCTGTTGTCGCGTTGCCGTGTGGAATCTGCAAAAATAACATTAGTACCTTCATTACAATAATATAGAGCCAATACTGATTTTTCTTTATTTTTGTATTTAAATTCAATCTTACCCTGTTTACTCATTGCACATGATTGTCAACTTATAATTTTCACTTTTATAATTATTTTAAATTCATTTCGTTGATTTTTCAACCTATCTTCAATAATTTTTACATTTATATATTTCAAATATTATATTATTAAACTTTATTTTGGACAAAATTCTTGTTGTTTGTTGTTTGCTGAATCCTGGCTTCCTCGCTGTTGGCCACAGCTGGCGCCCTTTTAAATATAGCAAAAAGAATCAAGAACCCACGCCCTTGCTCACGGTTCATGAGCGGCCGGACCATCACACCGATATTTGCTAGACTATCTGGCAAGTTCGAGTGTTGCACTGTACTCGGTAAAAAATTACACGGTAGTATTCCTGGTAATTGTCCGCCATGAAAACTACTGTAATTTTACAGATGAGAGTCAAAATTTCAGTATAACTGTAAATTTACAGTATCGCGTCATCATGTTTCCCCCACTTACCCTTAATATCACAGTATGATCGCTGTAAATTTAAGGATTATTTCTGACATATTTAAACGCTGTCAGAAATTTACATCAATATTTCTGACTTTTACATTAATTGTTTGCTTATTTGCTGAGAAACTATAAAGCTTCAGTAATTTTCCTGTAAAAATTTCCTTACAGTAATAATACTGTAAAATAAAACAGTATTATTACAGGAACTTTTTACTGTGTAAATTGAAATTCATGTTGTTAGAACAAGATTTTTATTCATTTGATGAATTCGCAAATTATAAATCCTGAGTGGTTTTTTAGTTGTGAACCTGAACATTTCATATATATGCTTTTGTTGCAATTATGCAATTACTGGCACCTTAATATTAATATCACAAAACAACAGGTTTTATTGCCGATGTACAACAAAAAAATGCTTTCAAAATTATAGGGGGCGAACTATTTACCAGGAACACAAGTTATATAAAGCTTCTTAGCTCTATCTGGAAGGTAAACATGAAATATTTAGCAAAATTGCAAGGTGGAACAAAAACAAATGAATTCCGAATGGTGTTGACAGGTGACAGTTTTTGAACATGGATGTTTGACTCTGGTGGAAGGAATAGAAGGAATCTTTTGGATACTTTTAAATGGACTATTACAAACATTGACTACAAATACCAAGACAGTTCCTTCCCATTCTTTTTATAATTAACACTTTTTATGTGGAATAGTATTCCTAGATTATTCTTAAGAATAATTCTGAAATATTCGTAAAATGAGAAAACCTCCACCCAAGATGGATCAGATAGATATTCTTAGAATATGTTTAGAACATTTATAAAAATATGTAAGGAATATTGGAGAAAAAAAGGTTCCCAGAGCATCTTTAATAATATTTAAAAAAATATTCTAAAAAGCATTGCAATACGTACTTATTTTAGAAATAATATAGTATATATACATATACAAATAAAACATCATCCGTTACATAATAATAAATAAATTTGTAATAAGAAAAAGTACGAATATTCCATAATATTACTAATACATTAATGTAGGGTTATGGTTAATTTTAAAATGTTTCCGCACGCACTAATGTCAAAAGTAGGTTCGTTATTGCTTAAAAATATAATTACACTTTTACACTAAGTAATACGGTTAGAATGCGACTTAGTCAAAATATGGACACTGTAGAGTCCGTTGCAATAGAGAATGGTACATGACGTCACATGTGCAATGAACGAATATTGGTAGACGATGGCTGGTTGCTAGGTAACAGAGAGTGCTAGCCGGCAGCGGGGCGTAATTGACGTCAGGCTTCGCGCAGGTTTTGGTGACGACATGTACCATTCCTTATTGCAACGTACTCTACACCCGCACGTCGAACGTCATCTTGTCGTTTTATCACTACTACTGCATTACCCACTGTGCATAGAAAAAATATAGCAAAATTATACAAATATTGACATCTATGTTATATTAATATACTGATAGGTAAATTTATATTTATATTATATTTATATTTTATATTTAAATGAAATCTACTTCATTTTGCATCTTACGTATGGATTAAATGACTTTTAAAAAACTTTTGAGTAATATTAATTTTAGAAAGGGGTCTATGAATATCTACATTACAGAAAATATTACTGCAATATTTAAAAATCAATATTTCTTTAGAATAATCTTTGCAATTCGTAAAATATTCTGATAATATTTGGAATATATAAATACCTGAAAGCATGATTAAAGAATATTCTAGAAATATGCTCTGCTATCTAGACTATTACTTAGAAATTACACATAAACAGTTTCTATTTCGACCTATTTTCACTCTGAATATTTTGAAATCAACTTTTGAGCATCAGTTAAACATCTTCATTCATATTTGCTACTAAAACATATTGATATCCAACAACATTTTCCTTTAATTTATGAAAAAAACATTGAAACATGCTTGAAATTAGTCTGAAAACACTATTCTCTAAATTATACACTGGTTAGAAGGACCATAAAAGCAAATTTTCTCCAACGAAAAACAAAGCTCTTCGAAAGTTGTTCCTTGAAAACCGTTTAAGCAATAATATATTGAAATTTGAAGCAAAGTAGTTCTATTTCCTGCACTTCTGCTGAAGCCTTAAAAAAGGAAAACTCAAATTAGTTGTTAATTTGTAAATAAAAAAAAGTAATATCTTCTATCAATCGCTGCCAAAAATTTAAAATACCACTAAAACAAGAAAAATCCGGTAAAGTTGTAACAGTCAAAATAATACGCTTGGCACTACTACAAAATCGGTTGAATAATTTTGAAGTTGCGGTGAACCGCGCCCGACATGTTTTTATGCGTACTCATATTGTATAAACAAATGAAACGATATGCATTTGGCATCAACTTGTTCAGGAAGTATTCGTAACAGAAGTAAATATAAAGTTATAGAAGTCGATTTAGAAGATTTGCGGAATAATTCAAAATATCCCTATTTTTTTTTTTTGACGTCCCTTGAAACCCTACCTTGAAGCATTTTACCTTGAGCCAACTTTTAAAAGGTCAAATATTTTTAGAAGGTTCTATATTCCTAGGAGATGTCATTTTACAACGTCCTAGTGCTGTTTTAACTTGCTTAGCCCTGATATAGTGTATTTGAACGCCAACTCGCGAATTTCAGAATTATTGATTCTTGATGCAAATTTTCTTTTTAATTGGCAATAATTTTAAGGACTTCGATTTACTTTTAAGTTTTTTGAATTATATGTGTGTCAAGGATGAAAGATTGAATAAAATGAGTTCTGCTCACGCCTATAATACTATTAATCAAATATAAATTAATTTAATTGTGGATAGGTAATCGATATTTGAAATAAAGGTAAAGATACTTTCCGAACAATTTTTTTATGCTAGTACTTGGGGCGTATAGTCATATATGAGTAGCTTAGTACAAAATGTTTGTTCCAAAATGCATATAGTTGAATAGCACTGTGATATCGTATAATTTTGTGATAGGAACCCTATGTTAACTTTACAAGTGCATATTTACCGATTATCATTTTTAAAAGTACACACTCTGGAGTGTTTAGTGTTTTATTATCATTTTGATTTGCTTGATAATGATCAAAGTAGATTTCTATTCATCATAAATTATTAGCCGTAAATTAACCAATAGGAAATATTGGTGTAGCTATCTCCTGGTTTCCGTTTTTATTTATTGATTAACTATACTGTAATATTTGCATTTCTTAGAAAGAGTAACAGATTTTTTTAGGTGACGTTTGTTGTTTTGGCTGACAGTGAAAATAAAAAATACATATCAATCTCCTAAATATTTCAGCTATATATACAGGGTGGGCCTCCACATTCGCGTCGGTTTATATACGAAAAGTGGTAACATACAAATAGAAGGACTACATTTCAAAATTACTTTGAAGTATACAGGGTGACTCAAAGAAATGTTACACACTAAAGTTGTAAAAAATTAAATGGAACACCCTGTATATTATGATATATTTTGATAGTATAGACTAAATAAAGACAAGTTGGTGTTAGGTTTCTTATGCCTAACTCAACTCGTTTACGAGATAATTAACTATCCTTCAAAATGTAGACCAAAATTGAAGAGGCATGCCTGTCATGCACATTTATGCTAGATATTTTAAACTGTATTGATTTTTTAACTAAAGCATTAGACTTGATAATAAAATAAAAGTAATGCAAAAAAATATACGGGGTGAACAAAAACATACTTTTAATTTTCGCTATATTTAAAGGCAAGTATCTGTTATAGTTTCTTAGTAATCTAGAATTTTCTATTTCAAATATTAATTCCTAGCCATTATTTATTATTATTTTTTTTTTTGAAGTAGGCTTGGTCAAAACTGCTGTTATTATTCAACATAGATAGACGATAATTATCAACCTAACTTCAACTGGCTTTTCCTACATACTAATTAAACTATTATACTTCATAACTAAGTACACTGTTGAAAATTTTAACACTTTTTTGACTAATTTAATAGTCAGGAGAGGTCCACAGTCTTTTCGTGTTATTTTGTCGAGAACTATAGAAGTTTAAATTTGACGAGCAAAGATAGTCAAGTATTGTCTATTGCTAAGGGGTTATTTTTGTCCAACTGACACGTGGAATTATAAATACTTCTAGTCACATTTTATTTGATCTAGACTAGACAATTTACTAGCTGTCTAACTAATGAATGCGATCTATTGGGTGTTTTAACACCATTTTCTAAACACACACGTCTTTTTAATATGCAACTCCTATTTCTTAGTGCTATAAATATTCTCTCTTAAGACGTTTTCTCAATTATAAATCTGCAAAACCACTCATTCACAAGTTTTGGTTTCACTAAACGTACCAATTTTAAAATGATTTTTTGAGAACATTATAAAATTAAGTGAATGTTTATGCTATTTGATTCAGTCTAAACTAAAATTGCCTAAATAGATGTTCCCATACATCTTTAAGATGTTTGAATTTTTTTATGCCCACTAGAATTAACGTTTAATAACACGAGGTTACACTTTGCAAGTCAGTCACATTTGGTGGTTTGTTTGGATATGTTAATGCGGAGAATCAAACACGAAAACAGATACACGTGCAATGCAGGTGGTGCGTATAATGCAATACTGTATTAGAATAGGTTTTTATATTTTTATGCGAGGGAAAAATTCTGATTGGTTGACGCTTCTAAATGTCTAGAAAAATAGTCAATCCTCATATCTGAACAAAGAATTCACACGAAATTCTAGTAATTTCTGTTCTATTAAATACGCGTAGTCAACTCATCTGGCAAAGTTTGGAAAAATCAACACTAAAATATTTGACTAGCGCAAAATTAACGCCAACACCGTAATATTTTCAACAGTGTAAACTTCAGCAATGTCCTTTATTAAAACGGATAAACTGATATGTTAAAAACTGCTAATGTTTTAAAAAATGTTCAAAATGATGGCCATCGTTTTCAATGCAGAGGCATAGTCTTTCTTGAAATGAGTCTCAAAACATTTAGTGTTATAGATCGGAACGCCATTCTTATTCGCTCTTTTATATTGTCGGTTGTGGTTGGTGGCATGTCATAAACAATATTTTTAATATATCCCCATAAAAAAAATCTGGGCTTGTCAGATCTGAAGATGTTGCTGGCCAATTCTGTGGACCTCCGCGGCCTATCCATCTGTTGGGATATTGGTTATCTAATTCCTCCCAAACGCTTATTTGAAAGTGCGCAGGAGCACCGTCTAATTGCAACCAAAGTCTTTGTCGAATATTAATAGGTATATTTTCCAATAGTATTGCTAAGTTATATTTTATAAATTGTAGAAACATGGCACCATTCAAGTGACCATCAAAAAAGTATGGCTCTGTCACGTACTTTTCAACTATTTCGCCCCGCACATTATCATACCATCGATGTTGACTAGTTAGGGTTCTAAAAAATTTGGATTCTCGTCACAGTAATAATGAAAATTATGCCTATTAACTAATCCGTTGTTATCAAAAGTTGACTCATCCGAAAATAACACAAAATCGAGAAAATTTTTGCCACCTCCTAACTAACCTAGAATTCATAAACAAAATTCAAGTCACCGATCATAATCTACTACCAAAAGTTCTTGATGGAATTGTAAGTGATATGGGTAAAATTTGTTCATCTTTATAATTCTTCTGATGCTACCTCTGCTTATCCCTGTAGTTTAATTTTAAACTGCAGCAAATCAAGAATGACACACCACTAAGATGTGCACTGTCGCAAAGCTACAGAATCGAAAAAGTACCACCGAAAATCAACACTAGAGGATATCAACACGACACTGTGAAAAGTAACACAACAATTTCTTACAGAATCACAGAAATTTGGTAGCCGTAAAGCCAACCTTAAATGAACGTCCTTAGGCTACGGGAATTCAATGAAAGTTCATTTTAATGACTGCATTCCACCGTGTTTGTCAAAAGGAGATTACGCTAATTGATAGATTAGATAACGTGCCACATGGAACAATTTAATGCATTTAGAAAAAATTGCTTGAGCTCAACTCCAGTATTTTGTTACTCCTCTTATTATTATCGTTGCGAAACATGTGCGTGGGAGTAAGACGTAAATGATTATCGTAACATTATGACAATGAGAGAATTAAGGAAAAACGCCTTGTATAAATAGTTAAATAATATGATGTAACACTTGGGTGTGAAATTACATAAATGGACATGAACCAATATTTACATATGTAGATGATGGCATTTCATTAACTTCCTAATATAAAGATAAAAAATAAGGGAAAAAAATAAGAAGTAAATATCTGTTCACTTAACACGTAAATATATTCCGTATAAATCGTAGCTTGGTATTATATACCTACGCGTCGTCTGTTGTGGGCAAAATATTTATTTGCCTTCAGTGATGGTTTTGCAAAGAAGCTACTTCCGTCTTTGTTGTGTAGATAAAAGGATATCTTACCTTGGTGTTACATTTTACACTTTTCGTTTTTATTGGCAAATACATACAATTAAGGAAAAATGTATGTAGACAGTTCTTTAACATGTAGGGAACACAAATTACAGCAAATGTAGGGGAATATCAGCTCTCTCAACATAATCGCTGTGCAGAAGCGCAAACATTTTGTAATCGTAGAAATTATAAGCTATAAAATTATTATTTTAAGATATATCAGGAGATGTTGGAGATTTTCAACAATTAATGTAATGATCTTCTAAACATATCCATTTAAGCAGAAAATTATTAAAAAATTATTAAAAACACACACGAATTTTATGCTATCAGAGTCTATTGAGCATATTAGTTATTATAAGGTAAGGTCAGGTAAGTGTGTAGTAAAAATTGCATAGTGCGAAGAAAATGTAACACTGTTCACATAATAAGACATTTTGATAAATTTTACACATAGAAGTACGTAATGTATGCTCAGCTGAAAGCCTTCAATAGATACACCTTTTATAATTATCAACGATTTACTAGAAAAAAAAAAAAACAAATTTTAAACACTGTCAATACTACACACTTACCCAGCAAAATGGGGCAAGTGTGTAATCGTTCTACATTTTATATATGAATAGCATTATCCTTTAGTTCGGCCAAGAGTGTAATACTAAACTGATGCCTGTTTAATAAGGTATGGTATATTCACAAGATATTCAAGTTATTACACGTTAGGAGATGCGAACTTTTGTTTGTAAAACTAGTATGAAGTTTAGTACATTAGTATTATAACAAGAGGACGTCCGTATTTCAATTTCAAAAATAAATATAAACAAACTACACACTTGCCCCGGTTACACACTTACCTGACTTTACCTTACATCATTTTGACGATTATTGTAAAAGAGGTCGGTGGCCCAATAATTTACTGGTCAACACAATTTTAGATTTATTTTGTCTCACGAGGTAAAGAAGATAGTAATTACGAAGTACCTTTATTTTTTTTTTACTTATTTATTGGTAAATATGTTATGTCATCGACAGATAATACTCCGGTACGTTTTCTTCATGGTAATCGACACACATTATTACGCTGTTATTACAAAAATTCCCTGGAGTTTAGTTGGATGGTAAAGTACCTTAATATTTAAAATTCTGTAGTCACAATTTCCGAATACGTGCAAATAATAATTTTGGTAAAACTCAATACTTTCTGAAAAAAAGGTTAAAACCCACACACTATATATCCTTCGTTTGGTTCTTCCCACTTCTCATTTACTTAATTTTTACATATTCACGTACGCACATACATCAAACGTTAACGGTATCAAGCGAGGTTATGCACAGATTTCACCTGAACCCTGAGACACGTCTCAATAACACTAAATCTATTGTTTTGACATGAAACGTCATTAAAATCGAATACATATAGTCGTAGGTACTTACTAAAGGTTACTACTTGTGTATGTACAGAATGTATTTAAAGAAGCATAGATGCTGCGCATCTAGAGTAGAGGAAGGTGGTACTTGAGGAAGGTGGTTTTTTGAAGTCGGTCCATTCACTTGAAAATCATCTTTTATAATGTGCAGTACGTTTTAAGTAGTTTACTTTTGTTCTTAGTTTTGGAACACCCTGTATAGTTGAAAATATTTTTAGGTTATGCAGCATTGAATTCTGCACAACCTTTGTAGAAAAGTTTTTGTTGTACGTATTAATAAAACGTGATTCTTGAAGACAACCCGAATATGAGATTATCTTTACTTAAGGGCTAATTATATAAATATTCTGCGTTAAATCAAATGATCCACCTCTCATAATAATAACTACAAATTCCAATTTGGACGATTTTTATATTTATTAAGTTTTTATTTATCCTTCGCGAGATCATATTTATAGCCAACGTAAATTCCATAATATTGACAACTCATTAATTTACGTTGCTCGACAAAAAGTTATATTAGACGTTTGTTAGATAAAGCACAAAAAAAGCGAGGAAAACACAGCTGATACATTTTTGTTTTAATAAGCTATATATATTTCAGTGCTTATTCCCTCTATCTATATTGTCTGCTTATTATATAGATTTTTTTTTGTCATTGGCTGACTCGATGTAGGCAGGTATTTCACATACGGTAAACATCAATTTAGTAATAGATAGAATAGAAATAGTATTTTTCCCTATTCCCTTTTTCTCATTTCGTTGTCCCTTTCCGCATCTCTAATTCCTTTATCTATTCCGTTTCCTATCATTCCTCTTTCCCTGTTCCTTTATCCCTTTCCTTATTTTCCTTTCCTTTTCCCTTTCCCTAGTCCCTTTCCCTACTCCTTTCCTATTCCCTTTCTTACATCCCTTTCCCCTTTTCAATTCCCTTTCCTTATTCAATTTCCCATTCCTTTCCTATTTTCTCTACTTATTCCCTAATTCCCTTTCGCCATTCCTTTCCATTTTCTTTCCCCATTCCCTTTCCCTATTCTTCTTTCCCCTATTCTCTTTTCCCATTCTCGTTTCCCTATTCTCATTTCTCTATTCCCTTTCCCTGTTCCTCTTTCCTTTCCCTATTCTCTTTCCCTATTCCCTTCCTTGTTCATTATCTATTTCCTTCCCCTTTCCTATTTCTCCATTCCCTATTCCCTTTCCTTCCCTTCCCATTCCGTTCCCATTTCCTTTCCCATTCCCATTCCTTTCCCATTCCATTTCCCATTCCCATTCCCTTTCCATTCCCTTTCCCATTCCCTTTCCCATTCCCTTTCCCATTCCTTTCCCATTCCCTTTCCCATTCCTTTCCATCCCTTTCCCATTCCCTTTCCCATTCCCTTTCCCATCCCTTCCCATTCCCTTTCCCATTCCCTTTCCCATTCCCTTTCCCATTCCCTTTCCCTCCCTTTCCCATTCCTTTCCCATTCCTTTCCCATTCCCTTTCCATTCCCTTTCCATTCCTTCCCATTCCCTTTCCCATTCCCTTTCCATTCCCTTCCCATTCCCTTCCCATTCCCTTTCCCATTCCCTTTCCATTCCCTTCCCATTCCCTTTCCATTCCCTTTCCATTCCCTTTCCCATTCCCTTCCATCCTTTCCCATTCCATTCCTTTCCCATTCCCTTTCCCATCCCTTTCCCATTCCCTTCCCATTCCCTTTCCCATTCCCTTTCCATTCCCTTTCCCATTCCCTTTCCCATTCCCTTTCCCATTCCCTTTCCATTGCCTTCCCATTCCCTTTCCCATCCCTTTCCATTCCCTTTCCATTCCCTCCCATTTCCCATTACCCTTTCCCATTCCCTTTCCCATTCCTTTCCCATTCCCTTCCCATTCCCTTTCCCATCCTTTCCCATTCCCTTTCCCATTCCCTTTCCCATTCCTTTCCCATTCCTTTCCCATTCCCTTTCCCATTCCCTTTCCCATTCCTTTCCCATTCCCTTTCCCATCCCTTTCCCATTCCCCTTTCCATTCCCTTTCCATTCCCTTTCCCATTCCTTTCCCATTCCTTTCCCATTCCCTTCCCATTCCTTTCGCCATTCCCTTTCCCATTCCCTTTCCCATTCCCTTCCCATTCCTTTCCCCATTCCCTTTCCCATTCCCTTTCCATTCCCTTTCTATTCCCTTCCCATTCCCTTTCCCATTCCCTTTCCCATTCCCTTTCCCATTCCCTTTTATAACATCCCATAAGTTACAGCTTTAAAAAAATAGTTGGCGATTTTCCCTATATTTCAATTTCTTCCCACTCTATTCGCCATTTTATTTTCCAAAAATATTATCAGCATCAAATGCAACGATCCAAACACCCACAAATGTCTGTTGCAAAATGTCATTTTTTTAATAATATTCCTCCATTTTAGTCGCGCTATCATGTATTTGATTCTATATTCGCAAATAGTGGCCCAAAAAATTGCATAAGTCTCAAGCATTCAAAAAAAAATTGCGTTTTCTTTTATATTTCAAAAGTCTCTGCCCCATATTGCGTCGCCATTTTATTTTGCCAAAAACTAATATCAGAATCAAAATTTAGCGACCTCAAAAACGCTTGCATACGAATGTCTGTTGGCAAAATGTCTCTACATTTCAAAAATTTCTCTTCAATATTGAATCCTCCATTTTTTTTCTAAAAACTCTTGTAAGAACCGAATTCAGCAACTACAAAAGGCTTGAACAACAATATCTGTTGCAAAATGCCATTTTTTTAATACTCTTCTTCCATTTTAATCGCGCCATCTTGTTTTTGATTCTATATTCGCAAATAGTGACCCAAAAATCGCGTAAAAATCCCCGATATTATGTCTGCTATTTTATTTTCTACGTAAAATTTAAAAATGGAATATTATATAGAAAGTCTTTTTCCTAAATCAAAAAATAGAACTGTAATCAAAGACCAAGTCTTCGGTTGGACAGTCTATATAGTCAAAAAATATTTTTAAGTTATGCCCTATTGAATTCCAATAATTTCCAAGTTTTAAAAATTGAATTTCCGCTGTTATTGTGACAATATTTTATAACGTTTTCGACTTACCGCATTCTTATGCACTAATTATGTTTTTATTTTAATATACACTATTAATAAAAGCGATAGATACATACATTCTCCACGCGTAGTGTAATAAATCGAAGACGCTGTAGATTTCATGCATTAAAAATAAGATATAATATGTGCTATGAGAAAGTTAATAGGCATTTGACAAAATAAATAAAAGCAAATATTTCCGTGTGTAGCTTCGCTTTAACATAAAAATATGTTTTAATCTCATTATAAAACGAATATTAATCATTGAGCCAATATGTGTGTTTTGGTTTTATTTTATTTACTGAACTGTTACTTGCTTTGACTCCCTTTATAATTCATTTCATAATAATTTTGCGAATTGACAATTCATTTATGAATGCTCTACCTCTCGCTGCGCGCGCAGTTAAACCACTTTCATTCGTATCGCACCGACTCTTCGGTTATCTTATATTTTTACGCGTTTGTGCAACGGAAAATTCCACTTACGTTTAATCACGTCAGATCACGTTTAATATTTGTTTGGTCGTACACTTTTCTAAAATCAGCCTAGCTGGGACATCTATAGTACGCCAGCGGAACTATTCTTTGCCCGTATATATTATATATTGTTTATATTTACAAAATAAGCCGGCAGTACGGCTGAGAAGGAAGGGTGCATCATTGCCAGTCTTGAAAGTCAAGCAGCAATATGCGGTACCGGTTGTTGGTTGGGTCACCATTCGGACAACACTTCTCAGTGGCTCGGTGTGTTCCGGCACTCTAGCCAAGGGCCTTCAAGGCCTGTAGTGCTGAGTTATTATTATTATTTACAAAATAATTAAACTAAATACTTTTTGTAATATAATAATAGTTTTACCAAAACAATTTCACATATACTTAATAGATGTTTTCTTGTTCGTATTTTCAATATTATTATTAAGGAAGTTTTGAAATCAAAAATCTGATCTACATATTTTACACAAAAATTCTAAAAACTGTAATTCGATTTGTGTCGTCATAAAAAGCAATGAAAATAAAACATTAAGAAAGAATAACTATTTAAAGGTAGGTAACAATTTTGAAAGTGTATGTTTTTTAACAGTTTGCTAATATAAATTGCCAGTGGGCATTTATGTTTGATAAATTATTTTATAGATCTACATTAAATTTTTTTTTATAAAACTAAACCTTAAATACTCTTTGCAATCAAAGTAATGGCTTCAGTAAATTTATTTCTTCAAATAATTATATACGAATACACTTGAAGTTTTTTATAAACTACAAAAGGAAAGTATATTTGTATCCTGACAGTCGTAGCGACAACTAATCCCCTTGTTGTTATGCGTCAAACGTACCGCGCAAGCCTTTCGGTCAGAGATTAAACTTCGCAGAATTTACTTGGTTTCCGCCAAAAAATGTAGTATTAAAATTCTTAGAATCTGCACACGCGCAATCGCTGGTAGATTAAAGGAGATATTGTGTCTTTCCTTGCGTTTCCAAATGGCTTATTTCCCTATGTCGATAGGATGTAGTGATAGTAGACACCAATATGAAATTATCTTTACTTAGGGCTAATTATATAAATATTCTGCGTTTTAAATAAAATGATCCACTCTCATAATAATAACTACAATTCCAATTTGAACGATTTTTTATATTTATTATTATTATACTGACGCTCGCAAATAATGAAATTTTTGGATATCATTAATACTGTCGCGAAACTCTAACCAATTCTCATAATTTCCATTAAAATTAGGCAAAATAATTTGTGGCAATTTTATGTTATTTAATACACTAACTTCTGATACATGAATAGATTCAGCATTGTTAGCACCTGCGTCAACGGTTTCTTCATACGAATTTACTTTAATTTTAGCGTTGGTCAGTAATTTATAAAAATTATTCTCAAATTGTTCGCGTTCTGTAACTTGTAATTCGCTATCGCTGTGCAATACTTCGAATTCGCGCTGTATTTCGTCAAATTGTTGTAATAAATTTTCAAATCGAGAAAGACGTATTTTCAGTTCTGTTACTACGGGAATTTTGTCTGTTTGCGTAATTTTTATTAGAAAAAATCCGTTAAATACTTTTCAAAACAATGTTATTTGCGCTTTCATAGCACCACGCTTTTTTATTAATGTTTCTATCGACATTGTACGTTTTTAAATGTGTATATATCATTCTGAATGCTGTTTTTGCACTGTAATAATCGAAATAGAGAAAGGACTTACATGTAACGTTAATGGAAGTCACCACGTGTTTTTTCTCGAAGATGGCGATGTGCGGTATTCGTTCTACCCGTGTGGCGTGTGGATGTTTTTCGATGTTTTTAATGCTGTCGATCTTCGTACTGATGGTTCTGATGTACTAACGTGCGAATCCGACTCGTTTGGACAAAAATGTTGTGTGTTTTATTGAAAGAAAATGATTGAAACTGATGTTTTTAATAGCACTAAATAAAAACGATGTATTCGTAATGACGTGTATTAGTGGACTGTGTCTGACGACTGAGAAACATAATACAAGTGCCGTTTGGGCATGCGCATAATACAAACAGTAAAAAATATACATAACATTCTAACAGTTTATATTTTAAATGTTCCGAATATAATAAATATAAAAATACAAATTATTCACAACTACCAATAATGTAATTCAATGCAGCTTGTCTTGAAAAGGCCCGTTTTAAGTTGAAATTTATTTATCTATCTTGTCGCCATCTAGTAGCGCTCGTGTTTATTTCTACAATCGTAACGAAGTGTTTTCGTGGTTTTTTCTAGAAAATTGAAATCGTGAAAACACCTTAACGCTTTTAAAATATGTTCCGTAACCCCGTCCGGATTTTCTAAACTTACTTTCGCATTAACAAAACGACCCTACGGTCGAAATCGATTTTAATATAATAAAATAATGATATATGTGGCGCCATCTATGCTCCTATGTGACGATTATTTGTACCGTTCGTTTTATAATCTTGTAGTGAAAAACACACCACTATAAATCGACTCATTTTGAGAAAAATATCGCGTTTCGACCTTATTTTAGGGTTCGAACCGTAAGAGGAAACATGTAAGAACTGTTTTCGACGTCGAGCCCACTTTCAAGTGCCACCATAGCGTAGCAGCGATCGTACGAAATAGCCCAACTTTGACGTTCGGAATCCATCGAAATCCGCTTCCGATGACATTTTCTCGGTCCTGCAGCGGCGTTCGTTTCCCACCGCCTTACTACGATCTAAATTTTTGGGCGAATTTTCTCCTCTTTTCCTACTTTTAATTATTAATAACGATACGCCTATGCAGTAGACACCCCCGCTACCCTTTCGCCCATCTATTATTTCCCTTTTAATCGTGTCCGTTTCTAAAGCCTTAGCCGTGGGACTTTTTCACGCCAATTTTACACGCTATAGATAGGGCGACGCCTATGGTGTGCGACAGAGAGTAGAAAAGGACACACCTGTCGCCTTTTATTATTATTAACTAGATGCTGCGCATCTAGGCGTAGAGGAAGGTGGTACTTGAGGAAGGTGGGTTTTTGAAGTCGGTCCATTCACTTGAAAATCATCTTTTATAATGTGCAGTATGTTTTAAGTAGTTTACTTTTGTTCTTACTTTTGGAACACCCTGTATAGTTGAAAATATTTTTAGGTTATGCAGCATTGAATTCGCCAACTTTTGCAGAAAAGTTTTTGTTGTACGTATTATATACACGTGATTCTTGAAGACACCGAATATGAGATAATCTTTACTTAGGGCTAATTATATAAATATTCTGCGTTTAAATAAAATGATCCACTCTCATAATAATAACTACAATTCCAATTTGAAAAGATTTTATATTTATTAGTTTTTTTTATCCTTCGCCGAGATCATATTTATAGCCAACGTAAATTCCCATAATATTGACAACTCATTAATTTACGTTTTGCTCGACAAAAAGTTATATTAGACGTTTTTAGATAAAGCACAAAAAAAGCGAGGAAAACACAGCTGATACATTTTGTTTTAATAAGCTATATATATTTCAGTGCTTATTCCTCTATCTATATTGTCTGCTTATTATAAAGATTTTTTTTGTCATTGGCTGACTCGATGTAGGCAGGTATTTCACATACCGTAAACATCAATTTAGTAATAGATAGAATAGAAATAGTATTTTTCCCTATTCCCTTTTTCTCATTTCGTTGTCCCTTTCCGTATCTCTATTCCCTTTATCTATTCCCGTTTCCTATTCTTTTCCCTAGTCCCTTTCCCTACTCCCTTTCCCTATTCCCTTTCCTTAATCCCTTTCCTCTTTTCCAATTCCCTTTCCCTATTCAATTTCCCCATTCCCTTTCCCTATTTCTCTACTTATTCCCTATTCCTTTCGCCATTCTCTTTCCCATTTTCCTTTCCCATTCCCTTTCCTATTCTTTTTCCCTATTCTCATTTTCCATTCTCGTTCCCTATTCTCATTCTCTATTCCTTTCCCTGTCCCTTTTCTTTCCCTATTCTCTTTCCCTATTCCCTTCCCTTGTTGCCAATTATCTATTCCTTTCCCCTTTCCTATTCCATTCCCTATTCCCTTTCCCATTCCCTTTCCCATTCCCTTTCCTTATCCCATTCCTTTCCCATTCCCTTTCCCATTCCCTCTCCCATTCCCTCTCCATTCCCTCCTCCATTCCTTTCCCATCCCTTTCCCATTCCTTTCCCATTCCATTCCCATTCCCATTCCCTTCCCATTCCCTTTCCCATTCCCTTTCCATTCCCTTCCCTTTCCCATTCCCTTTCCCTTCCTTTCCCATTCCTTCCTTTTCCCATTCCCATTCCTTTCCCATTCCCTTCCCATTCCCGTTCCCATTCCCGTTCCCATTCCCGTTCCCATTCCCTTTCCATTCCCTTTCCCTTCCCTTTCCCATTCCCTTTCCATTCCTTTCCCATCCCTTTCCCATTCCTTTCCCATTCCCTTTCCCATTCCCTTTCCCATTCCCTTTCCCATTCCCTTTCCATTCCCTTTCCATTCTTTCCATTCCCTTTCCCATTCCCTTTCCCATTCCCTTTCCATTCCCTTTCCCCATGTCCCTTCCATTCCCTTTCCATTCCCTTCCCATTCCTTTCCCATTCCCTTCCCATTCCCTTTCCCCATTCCCTTTCCATTCCTTTCCCATTCCCTTTCCATCCCTTCCCATTCCCTTCCCATTCCCTTTCCCATTACCCTTTCCCATTCCCTTTCCCATTCCCTTCCCATTCCCTTTCCCATTCCTTTCCCATTCCCTTCCCATTCCCTTTCCCATTCCTTTCCCATTCCCCTTCCCATTCCCTTTCCCATTCCCTTCCCCATTCCCTTTCCATTCCTTTCCCATTCCTTTCCATTCCCTTTCCCATTCCCTTTCCCATTCCCTTTCCATTCCTTTCCCATTCCCTTTCCCATTCCCTTTCCCATAGTTACACGCTTAAAAAAATAGTTTGGGCGATTTGCCCTATATTTGAACTTCTTCTTCCCCTTTATTCGCCATTTTATTTTCCAAAAAATATTATCAGCATCAAATGCACGATCCAAACCACCAAAAAATGTCTGTTGCAAAAATGTCATTTTTATAATAATATTCCTCCATTTTAGTCGCGCCATCATGTATTTGATTCTATATTCGCAAATAGTGGCCCAAAAAGTCGCATAAGTCTCAAGCCTTCAAAAAAAAATGCGTTTTCTTTTATATTTATAAAAGTCTCTCCCCCAATATTGTCCCGCCATTTATTTTGCCAAAAACTAATATCAGAATCAAATTTAGCGACCTCAACAAAACGATTGCATACGAACGTCCTGTAAAGAATCGAATTCAGCACTACAAAAGCTTTGAACACAAATATCTGTTGCAAAATACCATTTTTTTAATACTCTCTTTTCCATTTTAATCGCGCCATCTTGTTTTTGATTCTATATTCGCAAATAGTGACCCAAAAAATCGCGTAAAAATGCCCGATATTATGTCTGATATTTTATTTTTCTACGTAAAAATTAAAAATGGAATAATAATATATAGAAAGTCTTTTTCCTAAAATCAAAAATAGAACTGTAATCAAAGACCAAGTCTTCGGGGACAGTCTATTATCAAAAAATATTTTTAAAGTTATGCCCCATGGAATTTCAATAATTCCAAGTTTTAAAAATGGAATTCCCGCTGTTATGGTGACAATATTTTATAACATTTTTCGACTTACGCATTTTTATGCACTAATTATGTTTTCAATTTAATATACACTATTAAATAAAAGCGATAGATACATACATTCTCCACGCGTAATTAATAAATCGAAAACGCTGTAGTTTCATGCATAAAAATAAGATATAATAATGTGCTATGAGAAAGTTAATAGGATTGACGAAATAAATAAAAGCAAATATTCCGTGTGAGCTCGCTTTAACATAAAAATATATGTTTTAATTTCATTATAAAAACGAATATTAATCCATTCAGCCGATATCTATATTTTGGTTTTTATTTTTTTACTGAACTGTTACTTGCTTTGAACTCCTTTTAATAATTCATTTCATATAATTTTGCGAATTGATATTCATTTATGAATGCTCTAAACCTCTTCGCTGCGCGCGCAGTTAAAACCACTTTCATTCGTATCGCACCGACTCTTTCGGTTATCTATATTTTTACGCGTTTGTGTGCAAGGAAAATTTCCACTTACGTTTAATCACGTCAGATCACGTTTTAATATTTGTTTGGTCGTACACTTTTCTAAATCAGCCTAGCTGGGACATCTATAATACGCCAGCGGAACTATTCTTTTGCCCATATATATTATATATTTTTTATATTTACAAAATAATTAAACTAAATACTTTTTGTATATAATAATCAGTTTACCAAAACAATTTCACATTACTTATAGATGTTTTCTTGTTCGTATTTTTCAATATTATTATTAGGAAGTTTTGAAATCCAAAATCTGATCTACATATTTTACATAAAAATTCTAAAACTGTAATTCGATTTGTGTCGTCATAAAAAGCAATGAAAAAAAAACATTAAGAAAGAATAACTATTTAAAGGTAGGTAACAATTTTGAAAGTGTATGTTTTTTTAAAGTTTGCTAATATAAATTGCCAGTGGGCATTTATGTTTGATTAAATTATTTTATAGATCTACATTAATTTTTTTTTATATAAAACTAAACCTTAAATACTCTTTGCAATCAAGTAATGGCTTCAGTAAAATTTATTTCTTCAAATAATTATATACGAATACACTTGAAGTTTTATAAAACTACAAAAGGAAAGTATATTTATTCCTGACAGTCGTAGCGACAACTAATCCCTTGTTGTTATGCGCCAACGTACCGGCGCAAGCCTTTCGGTCAGAGATTAAACATTCGCAGAAGTTTTACTTGGTTTACGACAAATAATAGTAGTAAAATTCTTAGAATCTACACACGCGCAATCGCTGTAGATTAAAGGAGATATGTGTCTTCCTTGCGTTTCCCAATGGCTTATTTTCCCTATGTCGATAGGGA
Source organism: Protaetia brevitarsis (assembly GCA_004143645.1). Taxonomy (NCBI): domain Eukaryota; kingdom Metazoa; phylum Arthropoda; class Insecta; order Coleoptera; family Scarabaeidae; genus Protaetia; species Protaetia brevitarsis. The sequence continues at coordinate 24,080 of RXPK01004385.1, forward strand.
TGTAGTGATAGTGGATGACATAGGGAAAATTCATCCTTTTTGTGAGTCGATCGTACTTATTGTGTACGTATTTATATACACAAATCTGTGATTCTTGAAGAACACCGAATATGAGATTATCTTTACTTAGGGCTAATTATATAATATTCTGCGTTTAAATAAAATGACTCCACTCTCATAATAACTACATTTCCAATTTGACGAATTTTTATATTTATTATTATTATACTGGCGCTCGCAAATAATGAAATTTTTGGATATCATTAATACTGTCGTTGTTATATATAAAAGATTCGAAAGTATCGCAAACTCTAACAATTCCCATAATTTCCATTAAAATTAGGCAAAATAATTTGTGGCAATTTTATGTTATTTAATACACTAACTTCTGATACATGAATAGATTCAGCATTGTTAGCACTGCGTCAACGGTTTCTCATACGAATTTACTTAATTTTAGCGTTGGTCAGTAAGTTATAAAAATTATTTCTCAAATGTTCGCGTTCTGTAACTTGTAATTTACTATCGCTGTGCAATACTTCGAATTCGCGCTGTACTTCGTCAAATTGGTTGTAATAAATTTCAAATCGAGAAAGACGTATTTTCCAGTTCTGTTACTACGGGAATTTTGGTCTGTTTGCGTAATTTTATTAGAAAAATCCGTTAAATACTTTTCAACAATGTTATTTGCGCTTTCATAGCACCACCCTTTTTTATTAATGTTTCTATCGACATTGTACGTTTTTAATGTGTTATAATATCAATCTGATGTTGTTTTTGCACTGTAATAATCGAAATAGAGAAAGAACTTACATGTACGTTAATGGAAGTCACACACGTGTTTTTTGTCGATGATGAAGATGGCGATGTGCGGTATTCGTTCTACCCGTGTGGCGTGTGGATGTTTTTCGATGTTTTTAAGGCTTTCGATACAGTACATCAGAAACCATCAGTAACGAAGATGGTTCTGATGTACTAACGTGCGAATCCGACCTCTGTTGGGACCAAAATGTTGTGTGTTTTTATTGAAAGAAAATGATTGGAAACTGATGTTTAATAGCACTCAAAATAAAACGATGTGTTCGTAAATGACGTGTATTAGTGGACTGTGTCTGACGACTGAGAAACATAATACAACCGTGCTGTTTGGGCATGCGCATAATACAAACAGTAAAAAAATAACAATAACATTCTAACAGTTTATATTTTAAAATGTTTCCGAATATATAAATATAAAATACAAATTATTCACAACTACCAATTAATGTAATTTTGGCTTTGAAACAGCCCGTTTTTAAGTTTGAAATTTTTTTATCTATCTTGTCGCCATACTAGTAGCGCTCGTGTTATTTCTACAATCGTCACGAAGTGTTTTCGTGTTTCACGATCAATTTTTAGAAATTGAATCGTGAAAACACCTTTAACGCTTTTAAAATATGTTCCGTAACCCCGTCCGGATTTCTAACTTACTTCGCATTCACAAACGACCCTACGGTCGATAATCGATTTTAATATATAATAATAATGATATATGTGGCGCCATCTATGCTCCTATGTGGACGATTATTTTTGTACCGTCGTTATAATCTTGTAGTGAAAACACCCATATAATCGACTATTTTGAGAAAATATCGGCGTTTCGACCTTATTTTAGGGTTCGAATTGTAGAGGAAAACATGTAAAGAATATCTTTTTCCGACATAAACCCCACTCCAGAGCGGCACCTCGGTTTGCACGATCGCACAAAATACCCCAATTTGTGGACAACCCGAATCGGGAAATCTGCGTTTCTGACGCGGTCGGTTGCAGTGACGTTCGCTTCTCACCCGCCTACTACGATCTAATTTTTTGGGCGAATTTTCCTACTTTTTCCTATTTTTATTATTAATACGATACGCGCTTGCAGTAGACACCGGTCGGCTACCCTTTCGCCCATCTATTATTTCCCTTTACATCGTGTCCGTTCTAAAGCGCTTTTCGACGTGGACTTTTTCACCCCGATTTACACGCTATAATAGGGCGACGCCTATGGTGTGCGACAAGAGAGTAGAAAAGGACACACCTGTCGCCTTTTATTACTTATTAACTAGATGCTTTGCGCATCTAGGAGTAGAGGAAGTGGTACTGAGGAAGTGGGTTTTTTGAGTCGGTCCATTCACATTGTAAATCATCTTTTTAATAATGTGCAGTACGTTTTAAGTAGTTTACTTTTTGTTTCTACTTTTTGGAACACCCCTGTATAGTTTGAACAATTTTTTAGTTAATGCAGCATTGAATTTCTGCACAACTTTTGTAGAAAAGTTTTTGTTTGTACGTATTTATATACACGTGATTCTTGAAGAACACGAATTATGAGATTCCTCTTTACTTAGGCTGGAATTATATAAATATTCTGCGTTTTAAATAAAATGATCCACTCTCATAAAATAATAAACTACAATTCCAATTTGACGATTTTTATGTTTATTAGTTTGTTTTATTTATCCTTTCGGCGAAGATCAAATTTAATAGCCAACGTAATTCCTCATAATATTGACACTCATTATTTACGTTGCTCGAACAAAAGTTATAATTTAGACGTTTGTTAGATAAAGCAGCATAAAAAAAGCGAGGAAAACACAGGATGATACTTTTGTTTTATAATAAGCTATATATAGTTTTCATTGCTTATTCTCTATCTATATTTGTCTGGCTTATTATATAGATTGTTTTTTTGTTCATTGGCTGACTCGATGTAGGCAGGTAATTTCAACATACGGTAAACCAAGTCAAATTTAGTAAATAGATAGAATAGATAGTATTTTTCCTATTCCTTTTTTCTCATTTCGTTGTCCCTTTCCGTATCTCTAATTCCCTTTATCTATTCCGTTTCCTATTATTCTCTCTTCCCCTGTTCTATTCCCTTTCCTTACTTTCCTATTCCTTTTCCCTTTCCCTATTCCCATTTTTTTTTTCTTTAATCCCTTTCCCCTTTTTCCAATTCCCTTTCCTATTCAATTTCCGCATTCCCTTTCCCTATTTTCTCTATTTATTCCCTATTCCTTTCGCATTCCCTTTTCCCTTTCCTTTCCGCCATTCCCTTTCCCTATTCTTTTTCCTATTTCTCTTTTCCCTTCTGTCCCTATTTATCTCTATTCCGTTCCTTTCCTTTCTTTCCCTATTCTCTTTCCTATACTTCCTTGTCCATTATCTATTTCCTTTCCTTTTCTATCTCATTCCTATTCCCCTTCCTTCCTTTCATTCCTTTCCATTCCAATTCCTTTCCCATTCCTTCCATTCCCTTTCCATTCCCTTTCCCATTCCTTCCCATTCCTTTCCATCCCTTTCCCTTCTTCCCATTCATTCCATTCCTTTCCATTCCTTTCCCATTCCTTTCCATTCTTTCCATTACTTTCCTTCCTTTCCATTCCCTTTCCCATTCCTTCCCAATTCTTTCCCATTCCTTTCCCATTCCCTTTCCCATACCTTCCCATTCCCCATTCCTTTCCCATTCCTTTCCCTTCCTTTCATTCCTTTCCCATTCCTTTCCCATTCACTTTCACACCCCTTTCCTTCCCTATCCATTTTTTCCCATTCCCTTTCCATTCCCTTCCACATTCCCATTCCATTCTTTCCATTCCCTTTCCCATTCTTCCCATTCCCTTTCCATTCCCTTCCATTCTTTCCTTCCTTTCCCATTCCCTTTCACATTCCCATTCCTTTATACATCCCATAACCTACCTTTACAAAAATAGTTACGATTTAAAATTTCAATTTTCCTACATTTAACTTCGCCACTTATTAATTTTTTTCCAAAAATATTATAGCATAAAATGCACGATCAAACACCCACAAATGTTGTTGCAAATGTCATTTTTTATAATATTTCCTCATTTAGTCGGCTATCATGTATTTGATTCTAACATCGCAAATAGTGGCCTAAAATTGCATAAGTCTAAGCTTAAAAAAAAAACGGCGGTTTTCTTTTAAATATTCAAAGTTCTGCCCCATATTGAGTCCGATTTTTTTTGCCAAAATAATATAGAAAAATTTAGCGACTAAAGCTTGCATACAAACGTCTGTTGCAAAGTTCCTATATTTCAAAATTTTCTTTCAATATTGAATCCTCCATTTTATTTTCTAAAATTTGTAAGATCGAATTCAGCACTCAAAAGGCTTGAACACAATATTGTTTGCAAAATGCCATTTTTTTTTTAATACTCTTCTTCCGTTTTAATCGCATCTTGTTTTTGATTCTATATTCCAAATAGTGACCAAAAAATGCGTAAAAATCCCATATTTGCTTGGCTATTTTATTTTTCTAGTAAATTTAAATGGAATATATATGAAAGTCTTTTTCCTCAAATCAAAATAGAACTGTAATAAAGACCAAGTTTTCGGTTGACAGTCATATAGTAAAAATATTTTTAAGTTATGCTTTGAATTCAATAATTCAAGTTTTAAAATTGAAATTTCCGTGTATTGTGACATATTTTAGAACGTTTTCCGACTTACGCTTCTTATGCACTAATATGTTTTTTTTTAAATATACATATTAATAAAAAGAGATACATAATTCTCACACGGTAGTGTATAAATGAAGCGCTGTAGATTCATGCATTAAAATAGATATATATGTGCTGAGAAAGTTATAGGCATTTACGATATAATAAAGCAATTTCGTGTGTGCTCGCTTTAATAAAATATGTTTTATTTCATTATAAACGTATTAATCCATTGGCCAATGTGGTGTTTTGTTTTATTTTATTTACTGAACTGTTATTGCTTTGACTCTTTAATATCATTTCATTAATTTTGCGAATTGCATTCATTTATGAATGCTCTACTTTCGCTGCGCGGCGTTAAACCTTCATTCGTCTCGCACGACTCTTGCTTATCTTATATTTTTTACGCGTTTGTGCAACGAAAATTCACTTTACGTTTAATAGTTTAATATTTGTTTGGTCCAAAATTTATTTTATACATCAACATTAAAAAAAATCTTAAAAAAAACCTATATTTGTAATCAAGTAATGGTGTAGAAATTTTTTCTTCAAATAATTATACACGAATACATTTTAAGTATTTGTAAATTATGTCATTTAAACACGCGGGAATATGATGGCAAAATAAACACAAAAGAAGTATACTATCGCGACATACTTTCGAAAGCTATACCCTTATTTATATGCGCAAACACGCCGCAATCCTTCGGTAGATTTATATATGCGAAGAATTTTACTTCGCAGATTCTGCGGATTAATGTATTAAATTCTAGAATTGCGCAGTGCATCGTGTAGATTATAAAGACGCTATTCTCCTTTAGTTTCCTATGGCTTATTTTCTCTATGTATATTTTTTTTAAGTTATCGTCAATGGAATCAGATAACAAGCAAACAATTTTTAACATATGTACTTTAATGCACGATATGTAATCGTAAGTGGCGATTTAGGAGTGCGTTGATTCGAAAAAACAAAATTGAGTTTTTGCATCGAAAATATGTCACTTTGTTTCTCAGTTTTTGAATACTCTGTAATTAGAAGCGAGTGTGCGTACAATTTCTTAGAGTTACATTAATTCATAACATAGCAATTTGGGAGTCCCTACTTGCAGTATTAAGGATATTAATTTCTGAATGAGGATGATTATTACAAAAAAAAAAGAAAATTTAAATAACGCAAACGGCAATGTAGCTATAGAAACTATAAAGATTGACGTATTTATGGCGTAAATCTAAATGTAAGAAAATTATATATTCTAATTTACAATAAAAGTTGACGCCATTTCCCCGGGTCAACCGGAAAGTGATATTTTGGTTGAAGTATTTTCAATTTATACGTTGCCATCGAACAGATAATGGTGGCCAAATCTCAAATCTAAGTAAATAGTAGAACATCATGACTTTTAATGAACACTTATGTGGGATATAACTCATTTATTAAATGTAATAACCATTAAATTTCAGAGAAATCACAAAGCGTAAAAGCATAAATAACTCAACTAACATGTATGCTTTTGTAATATCTAATTGCAAATAATGCTGATTAAATAATGTACAAAATATACAGGTTCCACCAACGGATGGAGTTGACAATAGATATAGTATTTAAGTTTTGAAATTAGAGTATAATTTTTTTATAAACTACGGATGCAATGCTATTTACTTATATTACTTTATATATTGCATTTTCAATAGACTTTGGTTATTCGATGACTACAAAAGCTATACAGTAGGATAGAATACATAATGATAGGTTGACATTTTTTTGTTAATTATTTTTTCAATCAATCTTTTTTCAAATATTGTAAATAATGTTGATATTTGTATTACAAATCGTAATATGTATTTTTTTATCTACCATTATATATGGTAGAGTCATATAGTATTGACATATGAATTACGTATAATGATGTCAGTGTGCATATAATGATCAACAACCGATAAGATAAACAAGATTACGCTATCGAATGCAGTGTATAGTTCTTTTAAGGTGACAATGGTAATGGATATGGTACTTGATGTGTTCTTTTCGTTTATTGCTCTATTTATATTGTCCTCTTTTTGTATATTATTGTGCGATAACTCGAATGATCGTATTGAGATTTCACAACATATATTATAGCAACTTGAATCGAATATATAGACAAACATATAATTTTTATTTATATAAATATGTAAGTACACCCTACTACATCTAAATTTTCTTTCTATAATATATTTTGGCTTTAGAGTTTTTGTAATATTACCTTATCGAGAAATATCCGACTTTTCAAATTTTTACTAAAAAAAGTTATTTATTTCCTGGTATGGGCTGCTCTATTTGCGATGGTGTTGTTTGCTAGAACTAAACTCTCCATCTGTACGACGACCCTTTTTGGAGGTTATTTCGATTTTTCCTCTCCCTCGGCATTATTTAATTTAAAACATCACATTGCGAAATAGAAAACAATGAATATAATATTTAATTGAATTGAACAAACACACTTACCATTATCAAATGATATTTCCTACAAATTGTAATGTATTATTTAAAGTTAACCATAATAATAAACGATGTTATTAGGTAGAACGCTGTAGCGTGGACTAAAAATAGACCGCTATTCGCTTTTGTATACTAGTCAAGCGTCTGACGCCGTCTTAGGAACTTAACACTATTATACTAATTTCACTATTGATTGAACAACCTGTGTCACATATTGCGCATGTACATGCCGTTCCGTTGTTGTAGAATTCGATGCAAATACAATTAAATAGATGTAATTTTATTTATAATTTTTATTGCTTTTTTGAAATTCCCAAAGTAGTAGAACGTGAATATTTATCTTCCAATCAAATGATAATATGTTTCCTAAAATAGACATCGCCATCTATAGAATTTTAACTGTGATATTTTCAATTTTTGTATTGTTTAACGCGCATGTACATGTGGTTCCATTGTAAAGAATTGAGTACAAACGCAATCGAATCCGAATTTGTTTAATTTAAAATGTTTCCATTTATTATGATCCAAATTATTCACAACTACATTAATGTAATTCAGTGCAGCTTGGCTTTAAAAAAGCCCGTTTTAAAAGTTGAGCCCTAATCTGGACACAACGTGGCGGGCCAATTGCGGTAACTTTATATTGTATATCTAGTGACTTTATCGAATGTCATATGTACCGCCATGCTCTATTTTTTTTTTTTACACCTAATGAAATATTTGTCATGTTAAATATTTGTGCATATTACAGAAACCCTGTAATATGTGTAAACTGTATATGAAAGATTTCTTCTTTACCGTGTTTCGTAAAGTTGTGTCTACGCG
>RXPK01004386.1:0-18117 GCA_004143645.1 Protaetia brevitarsis
TGGCGATAAAATAAAGTAATTTTTTAGTTAGCTAGCATAAATAATGGTAAGAAATTTTAGTTAAATAAAATAGATTACGGGTCAACAAGAATCTATAACATAGCTTGAACATTTTAGTAGTAGAAAATATATATTAAATTAAACAGCAGTGCTTGTATAGATTGAAACATTCTATTATTTGCATACAGTATAATTATTTCACATAAGCATAGTAGTGTTGGAAACGAAACTTTCATCTATCACGGTAGATCGTCCGCTTCATAATGCGACTTCCAGCAGTCCACTTCACTCATTGCGTGAATGAAGGGCTTGTGCATGAAGTAAAGCAATGTGTAGTGCTTTCACGAGAGTAAATGTGTAGCAACCGGTTTGTTTGTAAACAATTTACTATTTATTTTATCAATAAGTTATAATCATTAAAAGCCACGCCGTGAACGGAGCTGCTTGCTACTGCCTTTCACGAAGTATATCCATTCATATCGTGAAAGCAACCTTAAGCCTTTGTTTCATTCGTTATGAGGCTTCGCACTGCAATATTTACTCATAGCCATACAGGCGAATGAAACCACGTTCATCACGACACTAAAGCATAGGTATATTTAAAGTACAGACAATATTTCGTTTCTTATATGAGCTTATGAACTGATATTCCTTTATAGAGATTAATTGAATTAAATGTAAGGATGTAATGAGGTTGAAGTAAAATATGTATAAATAAACTGTTTAATTGGAGAAATATACTGGAGTATCTAGAATAGTAATTCGGTTTTAGATAACTGCTTTGATTGGGAAGAATAAGTTTAGTAACGACAGGTAAATCAACTCAGCTTTTTTGAAACATTTTTTTCTGTGAAAGGGAATCGTTAGAACAGAAAAGAATGAAGAAAAATAACAGAAACAGCTTAAATGAATAACAATACGTGAAAATAAAGAGGAAACGAACATGAATCCACTTCATAAGTGGATTTTAGAAACACTTATGGCGTTAGCTACAATTTTAAGGATTATAGGGCTGAACCATAATAATAGAAAAAAAGTGTGGTTACCTGGCTTAGGACAAGCTCGTTTTGTGCACATCCATACACCATCTACGCAGACGCAGGGACTGCACTCCATTTTCTTAGTTTCGCGTGGTTTGCATTCTGCAATAGCAACAATAAATTGAAGTTATTAAAATAATTGTATACATTGTTCATTTGAAATGTCTCACCTGGCTCAGGACATTTTCCTTTAGTACATTGCCATTTACCGTAAGAACAGACACAGGTATCGCAATCAATTTGGTGACTTTCGCCATCTTTGCATTCTATTAATAGAGAAAATAAATTACAACGATATTCAACTGCTAATAGCTTGTAACAAATAAGAAATTATATCTCACAAAAAATTCTTCTTTACAAGCGAAAGAAAGATATTACTTACTTTCAGGTAAACATTGCTTTTGGGTACAGTACCAGGAATCATCTAAGCAGACACAAGTGTTGCAATTCACTTCTTCCCTTTCACCATTTTTGCATTCTGAATAAGACAGTAAATAAGCTTATAATTAGTAGAAATAAAATAAATGTATATGTAACAAGAAAATAAATATTTTAGATGGATTCTATAGCGAAAGAAAGGGTTCGGTTTACCTGGTTTCGGGCAAACTTTGCGCGTGCAACTCCATAAGCCATTTCTGCAAGCACAACTGTTGCAATCTTCTTGTTTGGTTTCGCCATCTTTGCATTCTTTAAATTGAAATCAATGATGTTAAACACAAAGTCTCATTCACACAAAATCTGGTTAAATTAATTTACTCTATAGAAAGCCATGAGGCACACATTGGATATAAATATATTTGAAGTACGAGTATTATTTTCAGTAGAATTAAACACGGTATACCTTTTAAATCTTAAATTATTAAAATTCGTTAGATACAGCTGTTTGTTTTAAAGGAAAGGAATAATGTGGCTTACCTGGTTTTGGGCATTGTTTCGCAGTGCAAGCCCAATTACCATTTGAACAGACGCATTTATTGCATTCTACTTCTTTAGTTTCACCTGCCTTGCATTCTAACAAAAGAAATAATAAAATTAATAATATATAACAATAATGTTTTATTTCAAAATACCAATATTACATTGGATTTGAAATTGTCAATTACACAACGGCCATACATTAATATAAATAAATAAAACACCTATAAACTAGAAACTAAATAAATATTAACTTAATATTAAACCTCAATGAAAGTTCTGCAGAATTCATGAATCCATTAATGGTGTAGAAACGCTATTCAACAGTAGGTCTTTAACGCGCCGTTTAAACCCTTTGAAACGGTCAACAGACTGGACCTCACGCGGCAACCCATTGTACAGCCTCAAACTTAACAATATAGGTGACTTCTTTGTCAACGATTATCTATGTTTCGGAATGGGAATCGAATCTGTTTGTCTTGTATTATGTTGATGTACACTTTTAAATATATTAAATTCATCCGCATGAGCCCTTACAAAAGTTTCTGCCTTATATAAGATGGATATAGGGAAAAGTCAGTGATCGTTTCTGTTTAAAACGTTTCCTACAGCTTTCCCTGTAATGAAGCCAAAGATCAATCGTCCAATGCGCTTTTGCACCATAATACTCCCTACTCGATTCGCGACAACACCCAGATAAAGGAATTATAGGATAGCAAAGAAGTACACCAATGAACAGTAACCTCTATTCAAAGTTCTTGGTTCTGACAAACATTTTTTAGCTGGAACTATGTTCATAATAGGCTTTATTAAGTTTACTACGGACACTCTCCAAATTATCCCTTCAATTCAAGTATTTATCAAGTATTACACTAAGTACAGTTGCACTATTATTGAAATTTATGGTCACGTTTAATATCGGTTTACATTTATGGAAATTAATTATTTCAGTTTTTTTGTGATTTAAAATTAGTCGATTACATTACTACACCAATTTGTTGCTGTCGTTATAGTTTTTTTAATTAAAAATTAATATCTTGGAGTGTACTAGACTTCACAATGACTTCACTAAAATTAGAAAAATAAAATGGAAAAGTCTGTTTTATATTTTAAGCATTATCAACGATTGTTACAGTGATAGAACAAAAAAAATCCTAATGCAGTCTTGATGAGATACATCAATACATAAGAAAACTGACTAAGAATGTTGTTAGATTTATTGCCAAACATGTTGTATGTTATCATTTTCGTCAAAAATAATTGAAACGATTGTTTTCCAACAGATACTTAATAATTGATATAATAATCGATCAATAGATCTTCTTTCTAGGTACACGTGCTTAAAGTCAGTACATAATAGGTACTTTAGTTCTTTTTCCTGTAAATGGCTTTTACATGTTTAGATCCCGACAATTTGTAATTTTAATTACTTCTATAATATTTTGTGGAAAAAGTATATCCTGTGTTAACAAAATGATATGCTAAGGAAGATTTGTCAACATTGTGCTTATTAATACGATATAAATGTTATTTATATTTTAGAATTTTGTTTTATAGATATATAAGACACGCCGAGCTGAGGGGCCTCAAATACAGCCCAAAACTGGTGTAAACAAGCGACTGTCAGCTATTTCCGAGAAAATACGGATTGTTGCTTATAGGGGACGAGCGATAGAAGACTTACAATTTCGAATATTGGGAGGAGAAAGGCTTACACATGGCAAAGAGGCGAAATACTTCAAATTATGCATCAATCGAAGACTTACATGGAATACACATATCTAGAAAACTATCAACAACGCCACCAGCGCCTTAGACGAGTACAAGCGGATGTGTGGAGATATTGGGGTCTCGGCTCTGAAATGAATCTGTGGTTGTATAGTAGTAGGCAGTAGTACAGTGTTATGAATCCGCTGATTCACAACAAACGCTTCACTGTCTTATTTAATAAAACACACTTGCTGAACTACGTTTATTAAAACGGAGGTTTTACAAGAGGTCGTATTTTATCTTAAGACAAGTAATAGCTGAGAAATCACTTATATCTAACGCCGTGTACAGTGGAGTATAATCAGAGAACGTCGGACAACAGAATGGTTCTTCCTCATATTTCTCTCGGAAGGTATATTTATAACATGGAAAAGCCGGGATCGGCAAAGATTGACTATGTTCGATTGATTCGTGGGTGGTTTTTCGTTGTAGTTTGGCTATTATAAACAAACTACAGAGAACAAGTCGGCATGATATAATCGGATGCAAGGCGGCAAGACAAACAGGAAAGTAGGTGCTGATTTGGAAATGCAATAACTGACAATTAGGTACAAAGCAGTAGTTACCATTACATTCTGGGAGATCCAGAACGTCGACATATTTGACACAACATGTTTCTAAAGTGAATAGTGAAGGTTTTCAAATGATAAAGTAGACGTTGCGCTTAACAAAGAATGGTAAACTGGAAATTATACAACTGGTGCAATAGATGTAGAAAAATAAGCTAAAGATTGTAAACTGAAGTTGTAATAAACATTCTTAAATACTAAGGGTAATATAAAATCAATACGGGTGGTTCGTCTGGAAAGGACACCTTAAATCTAACGTACACTGGCGTTCACAAGTAAGTAATACCTTGGCATTGTATTAGGCAATGTTATAACAATAGTAACCAAAGTTACGACGGGAGCAAACGGCCAAAATAGAAAGTGGTATACAGAAGCTATTTGTTTGTGTGTCGTGGGTGAGATAAAATCAATAACTGCCACAATGGAAACAATTTTAAATCTGCTACCGCTACATATTTATGTACAAGAAGGTACTAACTGCAGTTTGCAACCTTATACACCTAGCACCACAACCTAGCCAAGCACCAATGAGGAAATCGCACGGTGATGACTCAGATGAACTATAAAGAAGAGGGTATTAACTTTGTACTGTGCCAGTAATGGGATGGTTCAGAAATATAACCTGGGTGGAAAGTATCAGGTTATAATACCAGACAAAAAGGCGCCGAAGAGAGGCCCATCGGTAAGATGGCCACTTCGGTATTATCAAATCGCAGGTTACAAAAGCCACTAAATCATCATACTTCCAAAAACATTGTGGCAACATTACTTGAACAAAGTCAGCCGAAACAGTTAGAGCAACTAGCACTTACTAAGTAAACACAGGAAGGCAGTTAAACGTCAGTAGGTCGACAGACCGCTAAAAAATCAAACACCTGTACTCATAGCATAGGTCTGGAAAATGACGTTAGTTACTGATTCTACCTTTTTTTTTTATTAGTCCACTTACTGTGTAAAAACTTTTTTGGACTAGGGCTCATGTAGGTACAATCGGTAATGAGAGGGCGGATCAATTAGCGAAACATGCGGTATCTAGGGGAGATAGCTCGATTATTAGATTTGGGCTAATTTCGGCTAGTGTAGTTAAAAAAGCGTTTAGGGATAAACTTGATGAGGACTGGCAGAGTAGGTGGGATAGTACCTTAAATACGAGGTAGACTAGGAAATTTGTTGGTAGCGTTATACGTTTTAGGGAAGTGAGGGATAATTTATCGCATCAGGCGGTAGAATTAATAATAGATCAAGGTAATTTTAAATCATATTTATGTAGAATTGGGAGGGTTGATGATTCGCTTTGTGAATGTGGTGGGGGTATCTACCCCACCGGGGCATGTTTTATTTGAATGCCCACTCACTACTGAGTGGCAGTCACGTATGGAAGTTAGGGTGTTAGCTAGCGGGTCAAATTGGCCGCGACGCGAAACAGATATTAGAGATAATGGGTCGGTCGTAGAAGGGGAATGTTTTAGAAATGTTGCTAAAGAACTAGATAGGTTACGCCATGATATTTAGATAGTTAGTAGGGTAGCACGTGTTTATGACTGAATACTTTATGTTCTTTAGTGGTCGGAGTTAGTATTAAACTACAAATATTTAAAATATAGATCTTTAATTTAATTACTCTTGGTTAGAATAATTAGGGTTAAGTTATTGTTAAGTATTGGTATAGGTACTGCTGTTGTTTTGTTTGTTTCTTAGATCATTATCTCTGTCCCTACTTCATTATCCAGTGTTTTCCTCCATGAGTAAGGTTTTTGCCATGGTTTTCTGCTTACTCCGTGCCATTGATTTTATATAAGTATATTTATATATAAGTCAGTGTCCTTGGCGAAATGCTGGGAGATAAGCGAAAGTCGTTCCATGGGCGCATTTAATAATTAACTGATTAGCTGACTGATTTACAGTAGACTCGCGATTATGTGAATTAATCACATTTTACATTTTTTTTCATCATTTTTCAAAAGTAATATTCGTATGGTCGCGAGGCTACTGTATTATATATTTTGTATTAAAAATCATAGGGAAGTTATTTAGTTAGAGTAGGATCATTTCAATTGTTATGGAACCCATTATAGTACTTAGAATAGGTAGCCTCGTGTAGTACCTTTTTTAGGTGGAGCACGGGGTTAGGATGATTTGTAATAATTTAGTTTTCATAAATAAAGAGTGTGTGAAAAAGGGAGCAGCTACGCGAGGACGGTAAGGCTGTCGGAACTTAAGGAAACGTGGAGGCTGATGCTTCTTCAGCACTCAAAAGGATAATAATAATTTGGAGCTATCAGTAATAGGATTTGGAACTTCTTGCTAGATCTTCTCAGAGTAAGGTTTTTGCAATGGTTTTCTGGCCATTCCGTGACAATGTCCTTGGGGAATGCTGGGAGATAACGAAAGTCGTTCCAAGGGTGCATTTAATAATAACTGATAGCTGACCGATTTACAGTAGACTCGCGATTATGTGAACTAATCACATTTCACATATTTCATCATTTCGCAAAAGTAGTATTCATATGGTCGCGAGGCTACTGTATTATATTTTTGTTATTAAGAATCATAGGGAAATTATTTAGTTAGAGTAGGATCATTTCAATTGTTATGGAACCCATATAGTACTTAGAATAGGTAGCCTCGTGTAGTACCCTTTAGGTGGAGCACGGGGTTGGAATGATTTGTAATAATTTAGCTTTTCATAAATAAAGTGTGTAAATGCAATGGTCTGCCCCGGGCAACTTTTTTATTACTGTGTTTAGAGAAACCGCATATGGCTATGCAAAGAAGCCTCGTTAATGAATGATAGAATTAAGGGTAAACAATTAACAAGGCAAAACTTGAGAGCATCTATATAGGATAAAGGGGATTACAGTAAATATAAAAGATCGTGGTGTTATAGATACTTATGATTACCCTAATCTGAATCTAATCTGAGGATGAATTGTGTGGATGGGTACTTTATGTTAGAATGCCAATAGCATAATTTGGAAATCATCAGATATTATGAGGTTTGTTAATGTTAGAAATAGTAACTACCTTTTGTAAAAAGGATAGCACTGATGAATAGTAAACGCCAGTAATCATTGCCATATCATTTTAATAATGAGTGCAAATAGTAATAAGTAACAGAAAATATGCCATGATAAATCAGGTCAAAGGAAATTAGCAAGTTCACTCCGATTTATAAGGTTGTAGTATATAATTTCGCATTTACATATTTCTGTTCAAAATGAACACATTTTGTGAGATATTTCTTTAGTATACTCTACATTTAGCAAAAATGCTGAAATTGATATACCAAATGGCAATATCTGTTAAATGGTTCTATTTTACTTCTCCCTGATGCCAAATTATCGATAATTCGTGGTGTACTCGAAACATTGCTTTTGATCGATGGTGCAAAATACGGAACGAAAAAGTAAGTGGCTTATTAATCATTAAGGATGTGTAGTAAAGATTGTAGTTTACCGCATTCTTTGTCTGAGCATCTCCAAGAACCGTATGAGCAGACACAACTTCTACAGCCTTCTTCTTTAGTTTCGCCGTCCTTGCATTCTACGAAAATAATAAGTTGAAATTAATAGTATCACTTTATAAGATACTTTTGAGAGAAAATCAGTTGCTATAATTTTGCGAAAGAATGGATGCATAACTTACCACATTCCCTGTTTGAGCACGCCCACTTACCGCGCGCGCACCTACAAACATTGCAGTCTACTCGCTTAGTTTGGCGATGCTCGCATTCTAAGATGAATGATAATAATAAATAAGTATATAAAGTTTCTTTTGTATGTCAGAAACGGTAGCAGTACATTATTCAAAAAAGATGAACCTTACCGCACTCTCTGGAGCATTTCCATGATCCATATGAACAGACACAAACATCGCAACCGTTTCGTCGAACTATGCTGCCTGTACAATCTAAAGGGAAGAGCAGTAAGACGCGATTAATCAGGTGAATTTACAAAGCATGCTTTTAAAGTGCAAACGACGACACTAGGAGAAGTGAAACATACCGCATTTCCTGTTTGAACAGTTCCACGATCCATGTGAGCAGGAACAATGGTTACAGTCTTCTCGTTTGGTTTCGCCATCCTCGCATTCTCAAAAAAAAAGAAGATAATCACAAATGCTTGGGAACAGGAAACAATTAAAAAAATATATCAAACGTAACTCAAAACAACTAAAAATTGAGCTTACCACATTTGTTGTCGGTACATTTCCACAAGCCAAGGGAGCAGGAACAAGAGTTACAGTTTACTCGCTTAGTTTGACCGTCTTTACATTCTACAGAACAATAATAAATTGAGAATAATAGAATGAATCTACAAGTTATATGTGGAAAACGGGAAACAATCAATGACTGATCGTTCGTATTGTATATTCGGTTGAGATAATTAATTCACTTACCACATTTGTTGTTGGTGCATTTATATACACCGTATTCGCATTTACAAGTGTTGCAGTCTACTCGTTTAGAGTCGCCGTCCTTGCATTCTAAAAAGAACGCAGTTAATCCAGTTAGTAAAATGAATTTGTAATTTATATGGTTTGCTACAAACAATAATAGCACTTATCATGGAGGATTGATGGATGGAACTTACCACATTTTTTGTTAGAGCATTGCCAATTTGCCGTAGGAGAGCAGAACACCTGTTGCAATCTACTCGCTTAGAATCGCCGTCCTTGCATTCTAAAATATGAATAATGCGTTGCGATTAATCAAATAAAATTACAAACTTTATATTGTTCCGTCGAAACAATCAAAACTTGTTTCATCCTAAGAAAATAAAGCACTTAACTCACCACATTCGTGTTGGGTGCATTTATATACACCGTATTCGCATCTACAAGTGTTGCAGTCTACTCGTTTGGAGTCGCCATCCTTACATTCTAACATATGGATAAAGTGTTTCCATTAGTTAAATGAAATTACAAATTTTACATAGTGTCAGAGAAATAATCAGAAATTATTTCATCCTGAGGAAGTGAAAAACTTAACTCACCACATTTGTTGTTAGTGCATTTATATACACCGTATTCGCATTTACAAGTGTTGCAGTCTACTCGTTTGGAGTCGCCGTCCTTGCATTCTAAAATATAGATAAAGTGTTTCCATTTGTTAAATGGAATTACAAAGTTTACATAGTGTCAGAGAAATCAGAAATTATTTCATCCTGAGGAAGTGAAAGACTTAACTCACCACAATTGTTGTTAGTCGCATTATATACACCGTATTCGCAGTTGCAGGTGTTGCAGTCTACTCGTTTGGAGTCGCCATCCTTGCATTCTAAAATATGGATAAAGTGTTTCCATTAGTTAAATGGAATTACAAAGTTTACATAGTGTCAGAGAAATCAGAAATTATTTCATCCTGAGGAAGTGAAAGACTTAACTCACCACATTTGTTGTTAGTGCATTTATATACACCGTATTCGCATTTACAAGTGTTGCAGTCTACTCGTTTGGAGTCGCCATCCTTGCATTCTAAAATATGGATAAAGTGTCTCCATTAGTTAAATGGAATTACAAAGTTTACATAGTGTCAGAGAAATCAGAAATTATTTCATCCTGAGGAAGTGAAAAACTTAACTCACCACATTTGTTGTTAGTGCATTTATATACACCGTATTCGCAGTTGCAGGTGTTGCAGTCTACTCGTTTGGAGTCGCCATCCTTGCATTCTAAAATATGGATAAAGTGTTTCCATTAGTTAAATGGAATTACAAAGTTTACATAGTGTCAGAGAAATCAGAAATTATTTCATCCTGAGGAAGTGAAAGACTTAACTCACCACATTTGTTGTTAGTGCATTTATATACACCGTATTCGCAGTTGCAGGTGTTGCAGTCTACACGTTTGGAGTCGCCATCCTTGCATTCTAAAATATGGATAAAGTGTTTCCCATTAGTTTAAATGGATTACAAAAGTTTACATAGTGTCAGAGAAATCAGAAATTATTTCATCCTGAGGAAGTGAAAGACTTAACTCACCACATTTGTTGTTAGTGCATTTATATACACCGTATTCGCAGTTGCAGGTGTTGCAGTCTACTCGTTTGGAGTCGCCATCCTTGCATTCTAAGATATGGATAAAGTGTTTCCATTAATCAAATGAAATTACAAAATTTACATAGTGTCAGAGAAATAATCAGAAATTATTTCATCCTGAGGAAGTGAAAACTTAACTCACCACATTTGTTGTTAGTGCATTTATATACACCGTATTCGCAGTTACAAGTGTTGCAGTCTACTCGTTTGGAACGCCATCCTTGCATTCTAAAGATATGGATAAAGTGTTTCCATTAGTTAAATGAAAATACAAATTTTACATAGTGTCAGAGAAATAATCAGAAATTATATCATTCTGAGGAAGTGAAAGACTTAACCCACCACATTTGTTGTTAGTGCATTTATATACACCGTATTCGCAGTTGCAGGTGTTGCAGTCTACTCGTTTGGAGTCGCCATCCTTGCATTCTAAGATATGGATAAAGTGTTTCCATTAGTTAAATGAAATTACAAATTTTACATAGTGTCAGAGAAATAATCAGAAATTATTTCATCCTGAGGAAGTGAAAACTTCAACTCACCACATTTGTTGTTAGTGCATTTATATACACCGTATTCGCAGTTACAAGTGTTGCAGTCTACTCGTTTGGAGTCGCCATCCTTGCATTCTAAAATATGGATAACGTGTTTCCATTAGTTAAATGAAATTACAAATTTTACATACTGTCAGAGAAATAACCAGAAATTATTTCATCCTGAGGAAGTGAAAGACTTAACTCACCACATTTGTTGTTAGTGCATTTATATACACCGTATTCGCAGTTACAAGTGTTGCAGTCTACTCGTTTGGAGTCGCCATCCTTGCATTCTAAGATATGGATAAAGTGTTTCCATTAGTTAAATGAAATTACAAATTTTACATAGTGTCAGAGAAATAACCAGAAATTATTTCATCCTGAGGAAGTGAAAGACTTAACTCACCACATTTGTTGTTAGTGCATTTATATACACCGTATTCGCAGTTACAAGTGTTGCAGTCTACTCGTTTGGAGTCGCCATCCTTGCATTCTAAGATATGGATACGTGGTTTCCATTAGTTAAATGAAATTACAAATTTACATACTGTCAGAGAAGTAACCAGAAATTATTTCATCCTGAGGAAGTGAAAGACTTAACTCACCACATTTGTTGTTAGTGCATTTATATACACCGTATTCGCAGTTACAAGTGTTGCAGTCTACTCGTTTGGAGTCGCCATCCTTGCATTCTAAGATATGGATAAAGTGTTTCCATTAGTTAAATGAAATTACAAATTTTACATAGTGTCAGAGAAATAACCAGAAATTATTTCATCCTGAGGAAGTGAAAAACTTAACTCACCACATTTGTTGTTAGTGCATTTATATACACCGTATTCGCAGTTACAAAGTGTTGCAGTCTAAACGTTTTGGAGTCGCCATCCTTGCATTCTAAGATATGGATAAAGTGTTTCCATTAGTTAAATGAAATTACAAATTTTACATAGTGTCAGAGAAATAACCAGAAATTATTTCATCCTGAGGAAGTGAAAAACTTAACTCACCACATTTGTTGTTAGTGCATTTATATACACCGTATTCGCAGTTACAAGTGTTGCAGTCTACACGTTTGGAGTCGCCATCCTTGCATTCTAAGATATGGATAACGTGTTTCCATTAGTTAAATGAAATTACAAATTTTACATACTGTCAGAGAAATAACCAGAAATTATTTATCTGAGGAAAGTGAAAGACTTAACTCACCACATTGGTTGTTTAGTGACCATTTATATCACGTATTCCGAGTTACAAGTGTTGCAGTCTACTCGATTGGAGTCGCCATCCTTGGCATTCTAAATATGGATAACGTGTTTCCATTAGTTAAAGAAATACAAATTTACATACTGTCAGAGAAATAACCAGAAATTATTCATCCTGAGGAAGTGAAGACTTAATCACCACATTGTTGTTAGTGCATTTAAATAACCGTATTCGCAGTTACAAGTGTTGCAGTCTACTCGTTTGGAGTCGCCCATTTGCATTCTAATATGGATACGTGTTTCCATTAGTTAAATGAAATTACAAAATTTTAACATACGTCAGAAAGAACCAGAAAATTATTTCATCCTGAGGAAGTGAAAGACTTAAACTACCACATTCTGTGTTAGTGCATTTATATACACCGTATCGCAGTTACAGTGTGCAGTCTAACTGTTTGGAGTCGGCCATCCTTGCATTCCTAAAGATATGGATAAAGTGTTTCCATTAGTTAATGAAATTACAAATTTTACTATACTGTAGAGAAATAAAGAATTATTTCATCCTGAGGAAGAAAACTAACTCACAAATTTGTTGTTAGTGCTTTATATGCACGTATTCGCAGTTACAAGTGTGCAGTCTACACGTTGGAGTCGCCATCCTTGCATTCTAAGATATGGATAAAGTGTTTTCATTAGTTAATGAAATAAAATTTATAATAGTGTCAAAGAATAACCACAAAGTTATTTCTTCCTGAGGAAGTGAAAGACTTAACTCACCACATTTGTTGTTAGTGCATTTATATACACCGTATTCGCAGCTACAAGTGTTGCAGTCTACTCGTTTAGAGTCGCCATCCATGCATTCTAAAATGTGGATAAAGTGTTTCGATTAGTCAAATGAAATTACAAACTTTAGATTGTTTCAGAGAAATAATCAGTACAATAGGTATTTTAATATGTATAGGAGGAAGATCAGCCACTTATTGTTAATTTGTTGATCCTGAACGTTTTGGAATGCTGAAGTCGCTGTGACTTCAATTATTTTTCTAGTTCCTTTTATGACTGTTTTTTAAGATTATTGTGCTTTGTTATATATTTATACATATATCTTTCAGCACCAATAAAAAATGCTATTATTATTTAGCGAAATGTTGGGTTTTATATTTTCATGTTATTTCATTGGAAATGTGACTGATTTGCAAATGAAAGAAAAGTCGAATAAACTACAGCTTTTGCTATTGTATTGCCATGCAACCTTTGTATGAGGGAAGATATGTTACTGTTGAGCTGCGTAGAAGGAAAAAATGGGATGTCGTTTGTGCCATCTTTAAAATGGCGATCTTTAGCCGATTTTTTCTTTCTTGCAGTTATTCAGTTACATATCTCTTTGTGTTAATTTTTGATTAAAATTACCGTTATAGAGAGATTCACTTAATACCTGAAAACATAATTAAATAAATATAAAAGGCCTTTTCTCTCATCAGTTTGAACACAGCCTTAAGACACTAATACAAATTCAAATCTAAACTACAATTAAAGTTCCTGCACGGCGGTGGTTACCGTGGTCAAAAAACCAAAATAAAATTCTTATAGAATATTTTAAAGTGATATGTTTAAAATTTAATTTTTTATTTTTTAGGTCGAATATCAATGTAAAATACCCTACCGGACAAGTGTGAATTCTGATGACTTTGGCGACAGTAGGCCACTTTACCATTATGTTATTTAAACGCAAAGTATTGTTCTTTAGTGTTGTTTTTTATTTGTAAATTGTGCGACCAGACCATGCCTGCTGATGCCTTTGATCACCTGAATTCGGTTTTTAGCAATTACCCAATTTTTAGGGTAATACGAGTTGCAATAATACAAAACCGTACTGTAAATCGTTTGTAAAAAACCACTAAAATTGCTCCACTGTTTTGTTTCAAATCGTAATAAAGTTGCATGATAGATTCTTGGTTAATAGCTCACGTAAGCCTTTTTTACAATTCTCTCTTATTTAGATAATTTCTGCGATCAAAGACGATGCTTAAAGAAACAGTTTAAGCAGCCTCTAAAAATTACAAAATTAGATAATAAGAAGTTATATAGGCATCTTGTTTATTTGTGCCATAGTAGCAAGTGCAAGTGTTGCGCTCTACTTGTGTGGAGGCGCCATCCTTGCATCTTAAAGATGTAATTAATCGGAATTGATGAAGTGATTTTACAGGTTTGGTTTTGTGTATTAGAAGTAGATAACTCCTTTTGAAGATCTGAATGTTGTAGTTTAGCACATTGATTGTTGCTGCATGAACCGTACTAACAGGTAGAGGTACAA
Source organism: Protaetia brevitarsis (assembly GCA_004143645.1). Lineage (NCBI taxonomy): Eukaryota > Metazoa > Arthropoda > Insecta > Coleoptera > Scarabaeidae > Protaetia > Protaetia brevitarsis. Next base: position 14,388 of record RXPK01004386.1, read on the forward strand.
AGGCTTAACTTACCACATTGATTGTAAGTGCATTTCCATACACCGTATTCACAGTTACAGGTATTGCAGTCTACTTGTTTAGTATCGCCTTCATAGCATTCTAAAAATAGAAAAAGAAAAATTAATTGTGGGCTAAAAACCATCAGGCGCTGTTAAAATACTGGGCATGAGGTTACTACTGTTGACAACGAACGAAGTTTTCATTATCATTCACTACACATCATCTGCTTCATAATACGGCTTCAAGCAGTCTATTTCATTCATTGCATGAATGAAGCTCTTCATTCATGCAATGAATGAAATAGCATGAAGTAGATCTTTCACACTGCCTTCACGGGAATAAACGCGTAGCGACGTGTTTGTATGTAAACAATTCACTATATATTTTTACATAATTATTTGTTAAAAAATCAAATTAACCTATTAAAAACAAGCCCGCGAGCTAAGCTGCTTGCTTCTGCCTTTCACGAAATGTATCCGTTCACGTCGTAAAAACAACCTTGAACATTCGTTTCATTCATTCTGTCGCTTCGCACTGCAATATTAACTCACAGCTACACAGGCCAATAAAACTACGTTTAACCCAACACTACGAAATGTTTGAGAGTGGCACTGCTGTAAGTAGCTCTCGATAGTCTTTTATTTACTGGTGTTCGTATTGCTAGGTGTATTGTAGTATAAGTAGATACACTGCTAAATATTACCCTTTGGAGCTAATCTTGGGAGTTTTTCTTTAGGCTAATACATAGTTGAATCTTAAAAAGATGAAGTGACCAAACGTCGAGCCCATGGTTTGAAAAGCTCAAACAATTGTAATAGAGCCGGGAACCAATTTTATTTTTTATTCGAAGAACGTTTAAATACAAAGATTTAGAGTTTTTTTTTTGGTGAGATTATAGTTTTAAAGGAAAGAAGTTTGAATGTATATCTTAAAATTTTAGACAACATACAACTGTTCCCAATAAAAAAATTAGAGATTCTGCTTCGGGCCAATAAAAAATTAATTAGCAATTGGACGTTCAGCTATTGTACAATCTACATATATCTCTGCTGTCAGTTAATGTGTCTAATTGTCGATTGTGACATTGAGTTTGCTGTTGTGTTTATAGGCCGTGTTGTTTTTAGAAGGACATCATCTCTAAAATCTAGATTGTTGGAAAAATGCTCTAATAATCTATCATCAATAGATGTAAATTTGGTCAGTAATATTTAAATCAGAATCTAATGTAAGTGGTGTATAAAATGACCTATTTGATTATATAAACCCATAACACAGTAGTCTTATAAAACTATTCCCTAGTACCAATATTCGCCCAGGTTTGTATATCATGCAATATTAAAATAATCCACGACTGCTTGTGACTGCTTTATACGGCCATCGAATCATGAGTTACACGTCTTCACCGTTGGCGTCAATAGGCGTTTACGAAAATTGGATTATAAGGTATCTACCGACGTTCTTCTGTTATAGCATCGTAAATGCTATTATTTCGTTTCACTTTTGGTACATCGGTATATACCGATCCAATTTTCGTAAAACCTAATTTGAAATGACTTTTTTGGGAAAATTGCTTACCCTTCGGTTGCAGGATTGTAAGAGCAAAATGTCAATCTAATTTAAATGAATGTCACATTGACAAGTACCATAGTTAAAATCACTAAAAATTATTCTAAAGAACATGTTTGCTTCGTTAAAAACCGACCTATTAGGGTTTTTAAAGTTGTATTTCACGTCATATTTGTTATTTCAGTTGTATAATTATTTGGTTAATAGTTTTGCACTATTTAGTTTTGATGTAAACCAGGTTGTAATCAGCTGTGTCCTCCATTACTATCATTTTGACTTGTTAAGAAAGTAGTTCTCATGTTCTCAAACGTGATGATGCAGATGTCGCTACTTACCGGAATCTGGTGTAAGAGAGATGGTGTTAGATCATATAATAATATACATGATCTAAGGATGTAACATTCAATTCAATGTAAATTTGCCGTATAAAGTAATCTGTCTTAGTTATCAAGTAGGCCGTGAAAAAATCATATCAACTGTCACTTAAACATTAACCAAATACCATTAAATGATACCTGACATATGTGACACTGATGGGCGAACGAAAAAAAATAGTCAAAACAGTTGTGACGTCTTAGGACATAATTTGAATTTTATCAATTTTTGAATTGGTTTTACTCACAAATACAAAACCCAAATGTTGAATTCTTTTAGGCCTGCGCCATATTTGAACACAAAAATGAAGCGCAGTAAGTCGTTTTTTCTATAACTTGTTGAAGAATCCAACCCTATTGTAATTCTTACAAACTACTACCTATTTGATTTATGACGATGACAAATTATTCTGATTTAACAAATTTTATTGTACGATTTATAAATGTGGATTTTCAAAATACATTGTTGTGACAATTTTACAATTGTGTGTGTTCAATTTTCAATATATTCAGTCAATTTTCATTATTATAGACTAATAATACATATGGAAAGGGTCATGAGATAAAGATGTGTTCTATTATTTATCAGAATTGCTAAGAAATTAGTAACAGAGAGCAGATATTTCGCTGAATTGACTTTTCCATTTCACTAAATTTTATGTACACTGTTTCAGAAATGTGACTACATGAGATAACTTTTATATTATCCTTAAAACTAAGTAAACATAAACATAAGCATGTAGATTTTCAAAAGCTGTAACCCTAGTTAGATATATAGTCCGTAATTTGTACTTCAAAAGCATATTAGCAAAGGTAATCCTTATATATAATTTATACCAAGACAAAGTGTACAACTTTATTCTCAATTTTGTCATTAATAATGTATTTTTGTCATACACTATCTATTTCAAATTTGTTCAGATAATTAGTCAAAAAAAAGCAATGATAGAAACATAGTGCTGCGGAAATCGCCAGATATCAACCAATTAACAGATTTTTCCTAAAACCGGTTTCACTAAAATCGGTTAAACGGTTTTCAGTAAAAATCGGTTTTTGAAATCTCTTTAGAAACGGTTACAACTTTTTTCATTGTGACACATAGCGATATTTAATAGTCACATACATACTTGTTATGCAATTTTGAAATTTATAATTGTAAAATCGTAAATTATTTAATGAACATTTCGCCGTTTTCAGAGATATAATTATTATCTCTATCCATCGTCTGTATTTTCAAAGTAAGTATAATTTAAATACAAAAGTTTATTGTTAATTCGCAATAAATGCCTGTTTTGTCTTGACACACCAAATGTTGTTAATATTATTATTTTTATACAGACATTCTTCACGATTATATCTGAAAACGGCATTAACCATTAAATAACGTACGAGTAATTAATGTACTGTTACATACATACAGTCTTTGAACATTACATCTAAATGAGTTATTCAAATTACACTAGTGAACAGGGTATTTGTAAGACAGGTGAATTTTCTATTACCAAAAAGAAATGTTTCGAAGATTGACAGAGCATATTTTATGATTCAAAAAGGAAAAATATATACCGGCACATGCTATGTGATCTACTAGCCTAGCTACGTATCGAGAAAATATATTATATTAGCATTCTGAATTAAAATCTCTATTTTCAGCAGATTAAGTTTAAATGTTAATACAAGTAGAATAATACTTACCATCTGCTGCTTCAACTAAGACTACTAACAGTCCAATTAACAGAAGTGGATACAAGAAACGCATTTTGCTGCTAAGATATTAACTTCTACGAAG
>RXPK01004387.1:0-86587 GCA_004143645.1 Protaetia brevitarsis
GGGCACTTGAGCTGTGTGCTCATTGTACCATCCCTATTGATTCTCTTATTTCCACTCGAGCAGCTTGGTGTTCTCTATAAAGCCCAAATATCTTGCCCAGTGGAAACTTGAGGACCTTCGAGGGCTCCAACTAGATCTCTCCCGAAATATTTCTGCCTGAGTACCTTCAGTTCCTCACAAGTGCAGATTACATGTAGACTCGTTTCCTTCTATAGTTCGCATTTTCTACACCACGGTTCGCTTACACGGCCTGTGTTGTATAGATGCTTTTTCAGAGGGCAGTATCCAGCTACCACCCAGTAATGGTTTTAACTTCTTTCTTACTCGCGCTTGAGTAGGTTATCAGAGAAACTACCATGCCATCCCTATCAGCGTTTTGGTATGGAGTTGACCTTCAGTCGACCTTCCATTTCTTTGTACTATCTTTATCTAAACCAGGTCCAGATCTCCTTCTTGCGGAATCCTTAGTAATTCCACATATGGGCTCTGAACCCATGAAGTGTCTCTTAGAGCCCTTCCTTTCGGCGATATTACGATTGCCCTTTATCATCCTCATGTCCCGGCACCCAAATCAGAGACACCGTGTTGTCTCGTGCCAGTGTATTGAGGGATAGTTTGCAGTCTGTAACTAGTTTAGACCTAGTTACTGGGTTCGAGACCGTCTTAATAACAGCCTGGCTGTCAGTCATTATATTAATTTGCCTCCTCATGCAGCCCCCTTTTGCAATCATTTCTGCACAGGCCGCAAGGGCGGATACCTCTGCCTGGAAGACCGTTGTTTGTTTCCCCAGGCTTATAGATATCCTTTGATTAGGACTGGGCCCACAAATACCGGCTCCTGTGCCTTGGCTGGATTTGGATCCGTCCGTGAACCAGTTATCATTAGCAGCGATCTCACTGCGTGCCTGGTCTCTGTTCGGTATGGAGATTTTCACCTTTTCAGTGAAGATAATTTCGGGTGCCACACTGTCCGTGGGCATTTGCAGGACATCGTGCCCGTAGTAAAAGTGTACCCTCCCACCCTGAAGTTGGGATGCCACAGGTTATTGGCTTTCAGTCTAAGGATCGCATTCATTGCCTCCGCTCTCACATGAAGCTCCAGCGAGGGAAGGCCCACAATGGTCTCCAGAAAGGCGGTCCCTGTGCTGTTAATTGCACCAGTGATGGTGCATGGACCCAAGTGTGACACTTAATATATTGTATCATGTCTTCTTCCTCTATGGGATTGTAATTTCATAACGATTAATTACGCGGATGATGACTTCTTTTCTTGTGATGGCAGAAAACCTGGACACCGTAACTAGAGCTGTCTCAGGCTCTCTAGAATGCGTTGAAAATGGTTACAGAATAATAAATTGCAAATTAACCCTGTTGGGGATGCTGTGCGTCTATTGGGATTCGTAGTTGGTACCTTTTACAATTAGATCGATTCTTTCTAACTCGAGATATGGTCTAAGTAAACAAACTACCTCCGGAGGAAATCAACAAGCAATTCAAAAATTCATATATCGTGTTTTTTTTTTTTAGTTTGTTTTTTATCCCAACATTATATTTTTTTTTCTTTTTGGCATCTTGCGATTTTAGAAAATGCTGTTTACTTGTTATTACAACTGGTTTTTGGGTAATTTTTCGACCTCGAGAGGGCGATGAACCTGGCTGCGGATTTCGTTTTGTTGAAGAAAATATTTCTTGAAAAACGTCTTCAAAATGTTTCTCCAGAGATACAGTATACACTCTCACTGATATCGTGGGGGAATTGCATATAGAATGACGCAGTTTCCTAAATTGGACCGCTCAATATGGTCCAATTTAAGCAACTAAGATATTTACAAAATATTGTATCTAGGCTATGACAGAAATTTGTACTTGAAGAAATTTACTTTTCAAAGATTTGGTGCTATTTCCTTTATAAATGCGCCAAGGAAAACAAGTGGTTTGTAACTTATTTAATTTGGGTTTGTCTTAATACAAAATCTCTTCATTAAGCACTCTTTCCGAAAAGATCTGTCAGGCTAACGATTGTAGCAACCTAGTTTTGGTCAATGGTCAATATTGTATCTGCCGCACAGCACGTATGCCTTATACGAATCAAGATACGATGGTGGTTCAATTTAGGCGGTGATCCAACTTCGGCAACTCTCCACGACTTTAAAATTATATTCAAAATATTATTATATCCAAATTTTACTAAAAAAAAATACTCATTTAAATAGTTGCAAAGAAATGTTTATTAGGTACTGAGAATATTTTATTCAAATCAAATAGTCTTTCAACAAACACGCTTCTCACTCTATCTCACTCCGATACTTCATTAATTGGGACATTAAGAATATAATTTAATTTATATTTTTATATTCAAATTATAGTTAATATTCATAGATTTTCATTATTGTTGTTTCATATCCTATTATAATATTGTAGATTAGCTTCTGATGAAATTATAAATGAAATGACGAAATATTGAGGCCCTAAAATGTAGTTTTATTAAATAGATCGAATTTCCCTTAATTTTATACCCTAAGGAAATCAGCAATATTCTTATTTCTTTAGTTTAATGCTGTTTTTTAGATTAAAGCTCTTTTTGTGCTTATCTTTCACCTGCGTTTATTTATTTATTCCGCACATAATTTAATAACACAATAACAAATAAAACTAATATCAGTACATTACAGAAAAATTTCAGGAGTATTTTGAGACCACCGATTTTATTTTATCTAGCAATTTATTACGGAGGAATACATCTTTAACTTCAAGACGATTAATTAGTAGGGACACAAAATTTCTTGATATAGTGAAGCATGTTTGGTCGAATAGTTTTACAATTAATGCTCAAATATTTAATTATAATTAAGATTATAAGAAACGAGAATATTCAAATTTTAATAAAGCTTATTGTCAGCAACGTTTAATAATGTTTAATAAACGTTTATAAATAAAGTTTAATAAACTTTATTTATAAAAGCTAAATAATTACGATTAATCATAAACCCAGTGTTGCGTCTAAGGTACTCTACAAGGCCGTTATTCTAAGTACCATATAAATTCCAAAACAATTAAAAAATGCCCTTATTATAACTAAATGATTTCCCTATGGTTATCAATAATAACAACAAATATAATAAATCGGCAGCTATTATTTGTGATTATATTTGTGCCCATGGAACAACTTCAATTATCAAGAAAACAGGGCTCAGTACACAAAGTGGCTAAGCCACTTTTTGTATTGACCTCTTAAATTGTATCTATATGAATTATTTAAAATTAACTAAGGCTGGTTTCGCCTAAAGCAAACAAACTCAAATCAGTTTTTTTTTTAATGAGTGTGGCTTTCCCCAATTTGGATCAGGGATTGTTGGAAAAGTAGAGAGGATTATAATGGGAAGAAGATAATTTTAACATAATTATTTCATCAAACTTACTTATTGTTTAAGTAAACTTATTCCGCTTGGTAAGAATAATATGATTGATCTCACACCGTTTTTCCTTGTTAGATTAACCATAACTTTTGATTAGCTCAACAATATGTTGTTAACTTAATATCTAATTTCTGATTTATTATTTCAGAGCCAGTAGTGTACATTACATATTATAATAATAAGGCCAATTATTGCACACAGTAAAAGACATTTTTTATTACTATTTATTGACTAAATGCAAAGCCATCAAAACCGGTGATTAAAATAATATAAAACTAGTACTACTTTGCCTGTAAACGTACTGACTTTCTATAAAAAATAAATAGTTTTCTTTAAGCAAATCACATTTGATACCGTATATCCAAACAAATATATTTTTTTTGCTGTTAAGATAATTCATTTGTATAAAAGAAATATTTTGATCGCTTCAAAGGAAACAGTAACATTAATCTTAAGTTACTATATACAAACAACTTTCTTTGTGTGAAATAATTTTTATGAAGATATCTATTTCTTAACGAGAAAAGAAAACTTTTCTTAAAGCCCAAAACGGCAAAGAAAGATATTTTTAATTTTTGTGTATTCTTATGAATTCCTTATAGATCACGGTCTATCTAAGATTGGGAATTAGACAAGGCAAAAAAAAGCAAAATCTGTATGTAATGTGCGTGTCTAAAATAAAAATATCGCATTATCTAGTAATAATAGTTTTGGAACGAAATGTTTCCAAGATTAAAGAAAAGTAATCTCTATTCAAGAGAGCTGTTATGCTATGAAATTTCGTTTGAATATCTGAAGGTAATAAAAAATTGATGTGAATGAAGATCGAAGCCTATATTGGAGGATTTGTCTTCCATTTAAGGAAGCGAAAACTCGGAAACAAAACAAAATTTTTAACCACCAAGACACGTCTAGGATTGTCAAACTACAGATAATCGCTATCCACATCTAATACAACATATTAGAACTTCAAAAAAATATATCATATAGATTAATGAAAATGATTCTTTTTCGTGTTTCTCCTTAATAGTTAGTTACTCGAAAACTATAAACGTTACAAAGTTAAAACTTTCTGGGATTGGAAATGAATGAACAGATAAAACTGCTTCAGAAAAAAAAAATAGCCGAATTTGGCCAAGGGCCGATTTCACTAGCTTATCATGCATAAAATATATTATAGAAAATATATTAGGAAAACATTTAAAAAATATGTATGTTATGTAGCATTAATAATATTTTATTGCAAATGTTTTCTCAATATATTTTTCATAACTCTGCAAGAATATTTTGCTTTATATTTCTGTAAATATTTATTTCATATAAAAAAAGATTGAATTTTTGCTTTCGTACATTTGGTGGGTAGGACGAATAATATAAAATGGGTGCAATATGCATACATATTAAGTAGGTATGTACCTATTTAAAATGATAGTTTATAGATTAAATTAGATAATATTTATCTAATATGATTTAATTAGTATCTAAGTTGAGCGCTGTAACTTTTCTATTAATATATCTGCGTTTTGTATTATATTACTTGTAATATTTATAAGTTGCGAACGTCAACACAACACCTCTATTCATTACGGACGGTGCCGGTGTTATATGATTTAGTATTGTTTATGCGTCTATGGATTAGGTACATAGAATGCATACGCGCACGTGCGTATCACCAACGTTTTCATTCGTTTGTCCGTTACATGTTATAGTTTATAATAGTATACGATTAGGGCAGATTAGGGTTAACTGTGTAATTAATTGTTGCGGGGTGTGTTTTAGTTTTTGTGGTGACTACGAGGTAAGCAAAACTTTGAACATGTCATGGCATTTATAAGATAATTGGAATGCTCAATATCGCTATGTACAGAAATCGTTTAATAATATAATTGTAGGAATTTTATGCATCATATATGTACTGCACCTACCAGATAAATTGCTAGTTGATTTGCTTAAGAGATTCATCTCGGTAGATAAGCGTCATAACCTCAAATAGAGGTTAGAATACGTTGTGTTGTATTATTATTGTTTGTACGTAGAATGTTTTCAAATATTATGAAATAAAGTAAAAATAATAAGTATCGTAAGTATTAGAATGTAGCTACCACTCCAATTATTGTAAATGCTGCAAATGTATTAGTAGGTGTTGATAATGTTGTACGATGTTTTATTCATGGTATGATCTAATACAATTGGCATTGTTTTAGAGGCCACAAGGAAACGCCATGAGAGCGCCACTACCGAAGATATGAAAAATGTCATAGGGTTGTACCTGGCATCAGCCAAGGCTAGACTTAAAAATGAGTATTTTTCATTTTTATTGGCTTATTCAAATAAAATGATAATAAATACGTTTGTTTTTTATTTGGAACACTTCAATTAAAAAATAGTGATTAATTTGATAAACCTTCAGTATGCCTTAAAAGATGCCAGAATTATTGATTATTAACTTAAAAAACAAGTTCTTGCCTTTTAGACAACTCTATGTATATTTCAACTTTTCGTTATCGACGTTATACATTCTAAATAACCAAGAACAATTTTAGTTCATTTTGACAAATTAAATAGATTGCATAAAAAATCTCAATTTTCATATAAATATTTTACAAATATTTAGAAAATATAGCGCTTACATTAATTTTAAAATATGGAATAAATATTTTAATTGAATATTTTATCTATATTTAGAAAAAAATATGAAAAATATATTCAAAAACCTCTCACGAAAAATATTTATAAAATATATTTTTAAAACTATCTATGTAATATTTCTGGCTGTTAGGGATCTAAATAAATTTTATTCCCCAACCTGAACAGTAACAATTGTAACATTTTAACGTCCTTTAAAAATATTTTTTTCCTTAAAAAAAAGGAACTTTTTATGGTGATCCTATTATCCAAAATATAAACTTTCCTTGGAGTTGTTTTTCAGCTACTCAATTCTTACCTAGCGCCCATAAACCGACCCCCCTCTTCGCGTCAAGTAAACTGCACGGCTCTTGCAGATTCCCTTCATTTCGGCTCGGTTAAATATATTCCGGCCCTTTTTTGTTGATGAATGTCTCTCTCGCGAATGGCGCGACGGTCACACTTTTTTTCCTCGGCTTTTCCGGCATCTCCTCGTCCTTCCTCCCGGCGTTCCGTCGAGCTCTTACGCCACGCCACCTGAATTACCGAATAACGTTCGCGAGGAGTCTCGGAGAGTTCGCATAAACTGTATGCACTTTGTCTGCGAAGAATTTTCATTTCCGCACTTTTGGAGAGTGCGGGAGAGTTGGAGATGCGCTGAGTTGTTATATGTTCCTTTTTTTTCTGCTTCGACAGGGCCATATAGGAGACAATCCGTTCGAGAACGCCGTCGGTTGGACGAAGAACCACTTCTCGGCCGCCACGTCCCCTTGGCCAGCCCCGTTGAGGCAATCAAGATACAGTGTAAGTAGCAACAGTATAAAAGTAGTAGTAGTAGTGGTCGGAGATAAACGGTAAATAGATTTCACGCGATTTTCTAATAATAGAGATGGCATCTTTCTCTTGCGCCCATTCCTCTTTTCCTCAGAGGTATCCAGTCGAAATTAAAATAACGCGTTTCCCTTGTTTTTATAGCGGTTTATATAGGCATTTGACAACACACCAATCAGTTTCGGGAGCGTCATTATAGTTTGAAAATTTCGACTTTCTATAAACAAACAGTCCCAGAGTTTGAAATCACAAAATTCCCCATCTTAGATCATTAATATATATGTAAGGTTCGTAAGTAAAAAAGTTCCAAACTTTTATGAACACCCTAATAGTTGTTTTATATTTCCTGTCTCAACTTATTTAGAAAATAGAAAACTGTTTAGCTTTGCACTGTGCATACATATAAACATATCCCGCGGCCCGTGCGTTGTATCCAACCAACATCAATATCGAAATAGTTGTTTCACAGTTGAAATATTTGATTAATAAAATGTTAATTTTTCTATAAATAATATAGGAAATGTATACATTAATTTCAAACAGGATGTTATTGTTAATGTAATGTGTACAAAGCAAATGCCATTTGTTTTAAAGTATATGTATATTTTTATTTTCCTCTATCACGTTACTCTCCTATGTATATATTTGTACAGTAACGAGCAAAAGTATTGACACAGTAATCCGAAATGCGAAAAATCGATTTTTCATCTTTTCATACATTAATAATAATAATAATATAATAAGGTAAGAGGTCCGTAGGAGGACTACTGATTTGGCGATTTATATGCATATTAACGGAAAGAGCATGTGTTCCTGAGTGTAAAATAGCTATTCCTTTTTTGAGCAAATGGGAAGAAAGTACTAAAAAACAGTGTTTGGAAAGTAGTATTTCGAGGTTATGTGCGAGGCGATTTTTGACGGATCTAACATGTGGTACTAATGACATGGAAGGAAAAGTTACTAAAAGTGACCAAATCTTAGATAAAATAGGCGGTAAATACATACACAGAGATTCAAAATGATTGCCAAAATCCGCTCCTATAGATAGTAACAAGGTGTAAGTATATTCCGCGTGTTTGTAATGAAGATTTGGATCTGTCATAAATAAGATGTAAATAAGGAAAACTAACCTATATTTGAACTCGCATTATATAAACGACTATGGATTGGTGTTTCTGCTTGTAAAAATGAAATGTAATTAATTTAACTTTACTAAATTATGATTTTACAATTCAGTACTAACTGGGTGTTTAACTAAATTTATTTATTACTTTAAATTATAACATACAATTAGTATAATTATTAAGTGACAAAACTGCATCTCTCAGTTCTTCTATGGTATGCATGCGGTTTCTATAGATCCTATTTATTAGATAGCCGAACATGAAGTAATCTAATGGGGTTAGATCAGGCGATCTTTGTGCTCTAACGAACCTGTCAGCAAAAAACTGTTGAAGATATTAGCAGGTTTGTCGAGCAGTATGTGCTGGACAAACCTGAAAATAACCTGCTTCAAGCTCATTTTCTTGTAACTCTGCAATAAACAATTCCAACATCTGTTGGTAATGTTGGGCTGTCACAGTTTCTTCGAAGAAAATTGATCCTATTATTCGTTGCCTGGACATAGCTAACCGAACTCCAACTTTTAAGGGATGCAATTGCGTTTCTCGAAATTCGTGTGGATTTTCTGCAGACCAGATACAATAGTTTTGTAAATTGATATAGTCTGTTAGATAAAACCAGGCTTCATCCGAGAAAAATGATTTGCTTAGCAAGTCATCGTCCCTTAAATTGTTATTAAACCAATGACAATATTCCCAATCGCCTATCGTGATCTAATGGTAATAATTCCTGTACCGTAGAAACTTTATAAGGATGAAAATGTAACTTTCTTTTGACAGCTCATTGCGCTGAAGTGTATGATAAGCCTATAAAATTATAAAATGTAATAAACTATTTCACTTAATGTTAATATTGATTTTTTACCTGTTTGTTGAGCTATTACCACAGATAAATTCCCTTATTTTCTTACAGTATTCAGAAATACTATTGTTGGTGATATTAGACGTAAATATAAACGATTTGAAAAAAATTATAAGATAAATAATCTACTACTACTAATACTACAACACGCATGCCAATGTCGCTAAATGTCAAGAAAATTAATTTAATGTATGAAATTTGTATGTAGCTAACTTCGCTCATTAAATTGGTAATAACTATAGATAAATATATTTTTCCGGAAAACAGTTTTTTTCTTACGACAATCATTTTGAATCACATGGTACTTATTTGTTAAGCTAATCTGAATCAAGATTAGTAAATTAAAGTAATAATTAGGCGGCTCAATACCAATATCCTGAAATTTGTTTGTTTTAAAGTATTTATTTAGTTTCATCAGTACAATTGTAAGAATTATAAATGTTCACATATTTCTCATTATTGATTTCTTATAATTGGTTGGTGTATCGGATAGAAATAAATTCATATTTCATATAAATGATTCCTAGGAAGTTTACATATAAACTGTAATTAATATTATATATGTAGTTGGAATAATAATTATAACAGAACTATTTTATACAAAAAAATTTGACTACATCATAAGTAAAGCATTAATAAAAAGATTAATGACTTGTTTGAATAAATGAATTTTTCGATGTAATGAGGCATGGAGTTCTTTCTTCTTTCTTAGTGCCCCTAAGACAATAATATATGCAAAATAATATTGCTTCATTTCACATTTGAAATCGAATTATAAAAAGATGATATACAGTCGCGAGCAAATGTTATAGGCACCTTTAACAAAACTAATGGGTTTCATGTTTTTTGCATTTTTTTTTGTGACAGTTATTTCAACGTTTATATAATCGTCTTTATGGTTACAATAGCCTTTATAGATACCGTTTGTAAATGTATTATTTTTTTTATATATTTTCAAGTCGTCGAGATGTCACTTTCCCCCTCCCATCTAAAAAGTATTATAGCTGTACTAAAAACACTCTAATATGCAAGCAAATTAATAAGATCTCTTAAAATACTACATATTTATAAAGTATTACCTACAAGTTTTTATTTTCTCATTTCTTACTGTGATATTTGCCCAAAATTTAGGGTGCCTATAACATTTGCTCGCGACTGTAGAAACAACAAACTGCTTTATTCAATTTTATTAAATAAAATTATTCAAATCATAATAATGTAATGAATTTGTTTGATTTTAAACATTTAATTTCAATTACACCATACATATCGTAAAATATCTTTGTTATCCGTCATATTACCCATATTTATTTTTATGTATTTTAAAATCCCGTGATATTATTGTGATTTTCCCGGCTAATATTTTTACGAAAAAGAAAAATAAATAAATAACTTTCTTTAATAAAATAGTGTAATCATTATTAACATGTATAATTCATTAACAAGTTTATATAGGAAACATATAAAAAGTATGAGAACTCTTACTCAAGGTGAGTATACTTATTTGGAATGTTCAAAACAAATATTATCAATTATCCAGTATAATTTTAGATTCTTTAATCGAAAAAGTAACTTTTAAAATATCCGCGCTATCATAAGAGAATAGAAAACCACCAACCACGTCTACTAACTTATAAAAACTAAAAATTTCAATCTCATAAGAAATAACAGTAACCTTAAAATACCATCAAAGTTATACATTCATTTATATAAAAATTTAAACAATGCTTTGATCAGATACCTCGTTCATCGGTTTACACAGACACCAGAGTACCTCCAAATGTGATTTCCTTTTAGTGACAATCCAGATTAGCTTGTATATTCACATAAAAGGCTCAGATCAGGAGAATAACATCGGTACCACAAAAATTCAGGGAAACAGACCTCCTCCGTTACATTCAGAATGAAATGATTAAACTCGGAACAGCAAACACATGTATGATTCTATGTAGTCCATGCACCCAGGTATAGTAAACACCAAATTTCTTATAATGTCAAACAATCCTCACGTTTCTTCTGTATATTTTCAGAAGAGAGTAATTACATGAATTTACATAGAAGATCCCCTTCAAAACCAGATATAACACAGGAATGACACTTAATTCATTACACTTGATAAAAATAGAAACAACCTTTTTAGAAGATCTTTTTATCAACAACCATACGTAACCAAGGATTTTCATTCATTTTCTTTCAACGAATTACATTGAGTCACTACCCCATTCAATTAAAATAGAAACCTAGGATACCAGGCTATCGTACAGTACGATAAATTATATTCAACTTCCATGATTACTAATACGATTTAATCCAAATTATACTGGACTTACAAACATAAAATAATAATTACATGTCATATGGTTGATAGATTTCCTCTTATGAAACACAGCAATATAACTGGTGTGATATCATCCTAAAGTATTCAGAATTGTTTTTTATGAGCCTAAGTATCCGTGTTTTTGTGACCTGACGATCATAGTTTCACTTCCTTCAGCAAAACCTCGACTTGAATATTGCTTTTCTGGGACCGTAAATTTGTCTGACCTGTTCCTGTCATTGCAATGACAATCACCCCACAACTTCCATGTCAATTCAATTTTCCTGTAAAGGGAGGTTCCCATTCCTTACTCAAGGGTTTCTGTCCTTGCAAGAATGTGTGTACATCGAAACTTGAGTAGACACTGAAATCATTAAATCGAATATGTGTGCAGTGTCATCGATGCATTACATTGTGCTCGTCTTCATCAACATTTCCTGGACAGATGTAATAGTCAGATTTAGGTCTTCACGTTAAAAGAAATCAGAAATCTATATTTCATCTATTTTATTTCGGCGGCACTAACAGCCAAAATATCTCCGCAAATAGGTCTACACACCATACAGAACAGGAGGATTTAGAAAAAAAATTAACTAGAATGACTAAACTGACAATTCAAGCTAGTTCGTTTGAATTTTGCGCCTGTTGTCTAAATGTAATAAACTTTTCCTGCCACATCCACCACTACCACGTTAGATCCGTCAAAAAACGCCTTCGCACATAACCTCAGAAATAGCAACTTTTCAAACACTGTTTTTTAGTAGCTGTCTCCCAAAAACTGAATAGCTGTTTTACACTCAGGAATACATGCTCTTTCCGTTAATATGCGTATAAATCACTAAATCAGTGGTCCTCTTACGGAACTATAGCCAAAAATACAATTAGTACACACATACGCAAACACAAAACTCAGTAGAGCAGTCTCAAGATACCAACCAACCACACAGCCCTTCCATTTAAAGAAAGTAAGAATGGCGCTTTATTGCAAATATAGCAACATTCATAGAAGAATAAAACGAAGGCCAATGACATTAAAACCAATTACGCTTAAAAATGCAGCTAGGCAGGAGGTAGTCCTATCCAGATGAAACATAGTACAAACAATTCGTTTTTGAATAATAAAACAACGTAAAAAGTGAATTAACTGACTCCAGAATACAATATCATACCTCAGCCTAGATGAAATGTCCGCATGGTAAAACATTAATAGGGTATCAGTAATTATGACACAACAATCGAGTTAATATAAAGCATAATTCAGCGGGCCGACAAATGCTCCTCCCACGACAAAAAAGTATCCACATGGCAGCCCAAAAACTGTATGTGTCACCACAGGAATGGATTCACCATGTAAACGAACTAATGGTGATCTATCAATTTGGCGCCTCATAGTTGTAAGAGGCAATAAAAAACAGTTTTAGATTAAGGCATTTGAAATCATTTTCGTCGAATATCCTATAATATTTTGCACAAATCTGTATCTTTTGTCTTAGTTAATTATCTTTTTTATTATTAACTTGCGTTGCTCCATTGCACAATGCTTATTTTGACCCATTATGGCGTCTTTTTTATCTGCATGGCTCTTTATAAGCCTGCGCTATAAGCCTGTCTTCCTGCTTATGGTTTGCTTTCTTTGGCACGTCTTCAACTTTCTTTCTCCATTTTACGGCATTTGAAATCATTTTTGCAGAATATCCTATAATATTTTGCACAAATCTCTATCTTCTGTATTAGTTAATAATTTTTTTTAAATTAACTCACATTGCTCCATCGTGCAATGCTTATTTCGACCCATTATGGCGTCTTTTTATCTACTGTGGGTTTTTTTTATAACAAACATTGGTTGAAATGCAACTACTCTTGCTTCATTCAAAATTTCTTATTTTCTATGAATCTCGTAGGCCAGCATTTCATTAAGTAAGTCTTTAATTAGTTGCGTCTTTATTTGTATAATGACGTTTCTGTGGTCAATAAAGGCCGAGATCTTGCGCCAAAATGATGACACCAAGAGGCCTTTGAAATATCTAAAGTACTTCTTGATGCTGCTTGATGATCAGTTGGTCTTCTTTTACTTTCGCTAGATGTTCACCAATTACTTCATCATATCTTCCAATCAATTCCAATGTTCCCAAAAGGTTTCCAATGTGAACATCACTAGTCTTAGTATTTTCCCATTGAAAAGACTTCTACTACTTAAGAAAAAAGTTGTGTTCAGAATTCTTCGTAATATGACTTTCCATCTTGTTTCTCATAGTTAATCATCTGTTGAAGATTATTGTCGACACCATGCCCTTTCAATGATGTTTGAAGAGTGTTCCATTTTAAGTAGTGTTGATGTCGATGCTCACAGCTTTTTTCGTGCATCGGTAATCAAATTTGACCCTGTCATGGCACTTAAGGGATATGACTGCTAAAATATTAAAACAAATTCAATTTCTTATTTTGTATATACCCATTAACGCGTTATAATACTTCCCTAGAAACCAAAAAAATGCCGTGGATTTACTTGTAAATTACCCACTAATATTAAAATAAGAACACTTGGAAAAGCATAAATAATCAAGACATGTAAGCATACTGAAATTCGCGCGGGATATTTCCTGCTAGACTCATGCTAACGTCAAAAATGTATACACAAAACATCGGCAATATTAAAATTTTTGCCTGGCTAATATTCTAAATTTAAAGTATGTATGTATGTATATTGAAAGTTATTTGTGTATTTATTTACTTTTAATACATATTCCCGGTTCCGATCCACCATACTAATCTCCTTCTCTTTCAGGGCACCCAATAAATTAACGACTTTACTCGAATAATAAAAATAACGCTCCGGATTTTATTTTTCTTTTTTTTTTCATCTTTTACCCTCTCGCTAGGACGTAACAAATTCATTTTTCAGTAAGCAATTTGGATTAGGATACTCGCCAGCATATTTAATAATATTATGTGCCGTAAGAAAATTTCTGTTTAAAATAATAAATATTTGAGGGAATTCCTCCACATTTTCTTCACACCCCAAAATGTTTGATGTACAAAATAATAATATGTTAAATATATATTACAGCTTATTTAGTATATTAGAAATATAGCATCTGAGAATGAAACGGAAGTTTTGTTTAACGTAGACATTCAGATACTTCTTTATAAAGAAATGGAATTTTGTTTAAAAAAATAAACTCCCGCACAAAATTGACGCCTAATCACCTATACAGTATGATCAATTAAATTTACCTTCTAGCGGGCCATGATTTTATTTATTCAAAATATCTTTTCTCTAGTGATGAATAAAATGCATCTATCATGTGTATTGTAGTGATAGGTTGATACGAAGCAAACTGCTGTTTTGTTTGTAGCAGCTATTTTTTTGGTAATTTATTAATTTGTTGCACTTTGTAGTTGTAACTTCAGTGCTTAGGTAATAAAAAAAAACATTATTTTCCATGTGATTATTAAATTGAAGAATTTAGTAAGATTTTGTCAAATAAATTTGAATAGCTTCTCTTATTATTAAAATCACATTGATATTATTATAATAGTTGGCACTAAACTATTGCAATATCTGTTAGCTGTATTTTATTCTAATAGTAAACTTTGGTGATAACTTGTAACTGAAAGACTAACAATAATTTGTGTATGGTGTTGCTATTTATATGAATTTGGGTGACGATAATAATATAAAAGGAACAAAGATAAATACATAAAGGCTATATTTATTTAATATTATAAATTCAGGAAACATTTTATTGTGAGAAACAGTTCATGTTATTGTATTTTGTGGCACTATCTATGTATCATAGATGCTTTACCGTAAAAAATGTAAAAATGAACTAACTAACATAATAAAGAAGGTATTTCTAAAAATGCTTCTATTTTATTGGTGTGTTAAATTCCTATTCCTTTCAGAAAGTGTAGGATATTAGAAGGCCCCAGGTTAAGTAAGTCTCCCTCATTGATTTCACATGCTCCCGGGTGCAACGCCCTTCAGTTGCACCCTGGTTATAGGTTCTCAGAAGAATTTTATTTTGCCTAATTCCCTGGTGATTCTTCCAGTAAGTGGATTTTCTCTGCTCCATTTTTCTTTTCAGTTTCTTCAGTATTGTACTGCTATTTATCCCGCAGAAGGATTCATGCCCCACAAAAGCTATTCCGGCCCCTTTTCTGCGAGATTATCCGTTATTTCGTTTCCTTCCACTCTTGTGTGACCCGGAACCCCACAGGCAGGTTACTTTATTCTCGTTGCCTAGCTCATTTAATTTCCCTAGGCATTACCAGACCATCTTGGAACTGATTTCATACAAGCTTAGCGCCTTAATGCCTGCTTGATTGTCAGACATGATGATAATCTCCTGGTTTCGATAATTTCTATCAATATTGAATTGGACGCATCTTTCAATAGCGTGTATTTCCGCCTGAAAGATACTTGTGTATTTTCCCAAGCTTTCAAAGTACATGGTTCTAGGCCCATATATTCCTATTCCAGTTCCTTCTGCCGTTTTGGAGCCATCAGTTTACCATTTGATGGCATTTCTATTCAATTTCAACATGGTGTTATGATCCCACTCGCTCGTGTTACTAAGCTTATGGTGAATCCTTCCAAAGCTAAATTTTTTAACATATCATCCCGGGGCATGTCCAAGGTTTGATCACCATCAGCAGATTGAAGCCTATGCCAAATCGTTCCTTCCTTGACCATTCTGAGTGTGATTCTTTTTGCCACGCCCTCTACTACAATATGGAGAGGGGTAAGATCCAATACTACCTCGATAGCTGCTGTTGGGTAAGTTCTCATAGCCCCGTTATGCATACGCATGCTAATCTTTGCGATTTCGGTGGCCAGATTAGTTTTTTTGCTCCAAGCATAAGTGATGATCGTTCTCACTATTGCTGTATACATCCAAAGCAGTATCTTTGGAGTGCATCCCCAATTTTTCCTTGCACACCATCAGGGCTTTTTGGTCTTGTTGGCTACTTCAAGTTCATGTTTGTTCCATAGAAGTTGATTATCTAGGGTAAGGCTTAGATATTTAGCCTCCGTTCTCCACTTATATATATATATTATATATATATATATAGAGCTGTTTCAGAACAAAAAGGAACAATTTTACTAGTCTTCCTAGAAAATTGCTTAAAATATCCGTATAAGGCTTTACTAATTATAAGTTCACATCAGCTTGGCTGGGAGAAAAAGAGAATCAATATCACTTAGGCATAAGTGTATTTGTAAAAGTAATTGAATTCTATTTAAGATCGCGTCAAAAACTGCAAATTTCTTATAAACACATTCAGCATTTTGCTTATCTCCAATTGTGTGTTGTTTGAAATTATTATTTATTTAAAAAAAATGGTTCCAGCCGCAATCTTAACTTTGTATTTGCACTTATATGTATGTTTAATCTTTTTTTTTTGTAAATACGTCCATCTATTCACAATTATAACAACATAACGTACATAACATGCGATTACAATAATAAAAATCCCTGTTTAAATATTACATAAACATTTATTATTTATTTATTAAATAGTAATGATATTAATGGAATTGTTAGCGCAACAATTTTGTTTACTCACAGCTATTATATCTTTATAATTCACTTTATGTAGTTTAATTTAAGACTATTACAGTAGCCTTGGAGTTTATCTATTTATCCCTTAGTGTTTTTCGCGATGAAGTGTGTGCATATGTACTACATATTACACATTTTCCGATATTGTTACTAGGGCGTTGGATAATTATTTTGTTTTTCGGTTATGATCTTTCGGAATTGCACTAACCTTGAGACCTAACAGGTTAGCAACAAAAATATTTTGTTTGTGTATAAATACATTTTTTTTTAATTTAATAAAATACAATTGGACGCAATCCAGATTTTTTTTTTATATAAACTTTCATATACAAAGGAAAAACTGAATACACAAGTTGTTTAGGACGATGTAAACATTTCCCAAGTGTATTCTTATGTACATACATACATACATCAAAATTTAACGTGTACGATGTTTAACAGCATCCCCTTTAACTCGCGACTACATTCATATTTCTTAAATGTCTCCTTTTCCCAACAATATATCATTTTTTTAAAAAAATAGAAAACGTACATATGAAAGTTTATTTATTCTTATTTTTTTTTTGTGCTCTTCCAACACTAATCTAAAACAAACACTTTTAACATGTACACAATGATATTTACTCTGGTCGTAAAATTACGTTGAAGGTGCACCCCAGCCCGAGGCAAAGAATTTTCACCAAACACAAATAAGCAAGTCCGTACATAATGCATACGTTACATACGTATGTACAGTCTCTTTCTCTATCCCTCTCTATAGATCTAGGTAAAATCGTCGAAATGAGTGCGTTTAACTTCGAAAGAACTATAAACAATGATACAGTATTGACCTTGTTTCAAAAACTGATGATATGGCACATTATAGTGTGAGTACAGGGCTCCAGGCAGCAATGCCCGACACATGTTTATAACATCATCGCAAGGGAAACTGCTGTTTTATCACTTTTATCACAAAGTATAAGATGTATTAGTAATCAGTTCCTTATTTTGTGTTATTGTATATAATTAACGGAAGCACGTTTAGCGCATATCAGAAAGCATAAACAGCAAATGTCTATTGGTGTTAAGATATAAAAACAAATGATTAATAATAGATCCTGTTGTATTTTTTTTTTTAAAGAAACGTAGGTATTTTACAACGATATTCGATTGAAAATGGAAACTCACAAATTTCCGAAATAATTATCACGAATTGTTAAAACTATTGTAGTACGAAGTGATCAGATTTTTAACGCGTGCATTTAATTAATTTTGAATTAAATTTTAGTTGTTTTATGGGCGAATTCAACGTTATTAGCACTTATATAGGTACAGTGGAACCTCGTTAAGATGAATCCCGTGAACTCCGGATAACCCGGATCAATTTGGCGGACAATTTTTATTTAAAAATGCGGGTTGTATAAAATATTTTTGTCCTTATTGTTTAAAATTAGTTTAAAAATATAACTGTTAGGTTTGTTTGGTGTGTGTATTTGTTTATCTACGAAAAAAAGTCGGCTTTTTGTAAGTACCTACATGCTGTCTGTATACTGTCTTATTTTATTTTTTTTTACCCTAGTGCCCGTGTAATATTTTTCGTCAACCCGGATCGGCTCCGGTCCCAATTCATTCGGGTTAACGAGCTTCCACTGTACCTGAAAAATTAGTGTTAAAATACATATCCCATCGGTTTTTGTAGAATCAAAAAGCCGCTGAAAAAAGTTTAAATTAATTAAATAAATTTGTTTATATTTAATTAATTTAAAAAAAAACAGGAAGAACTATAAAGCTACGTAAAGTATTTACAAACCAGATGAATTAATAATAAAACTGCCAAAGAGGAAGTACTTTCTCCTACCCCCTAAAAAAATAGGGTAAAATTACTCCTAAAATGGGTGGCAACCTTGCTTAGTATATACTAAGTTCGTTAGAATAACAACAAATAAATTAGAAATAATTGATTATTAATAATAATAATAATATTTATTTCAGAAACATGCAGATACAAAGAAAAGAAATGTAAGCATGAAAGAAATAAGACGTAAGAAAAAAAAGTATAAATAAAAATTAAAATGCTTAATCACAGGTTACAATCGAATAGATAAAAAAAATCATTCAAACTGTAACAATTTATATGAAGTAATAATTTGTTTACTTCTCTTTTAAATGAATTAAAATTTTCCTTATAGATAAAGGCAAATGATTAAATAATTTACAGCTAATAAATTCTAAATTGCGTTGAAATTTTGAAGATGAATGTTTCGGAGGAAGTAAATAATTTTCTTGTCGGATATTATATTTGTGATTAGACTTGTTTATATTAAACTTATTCCAATAACGAAAAACAAAGCATAGGCACTCGTATATGTAAATATCAAACAATGTTAATAGTTTATGCATTTTGAAATAAATCTTACAACTTTGACGATAAGGAAGGTCACACAAAATCCTTAATGCTCTTTTCTGTAAAATGAAAATTTGCTGAGAATCCGAACATAAACCCCAATGAATGATTCCATACCGTAATAAGGATTGACAGTTTGAACAATAAAAAACTTTTAAAGTTTCATAATTACATGATCTTCTCAAAGTGTTGAGGGCATAACAGACTTTAGACAATTTGAAACAAAGATGTGACCATTTCAGCATAGGATCCATTGTGATACCCAACAGTTTAATAGAATCTGCCGAGTGAAAGCTACTTAAGCTTTGCATCCGATGATTAATTGTTAGGTTATTATATTATCCAGAAATATTAAATTTCAGCTATCCAATAACATATAAATGTATCTGCTAATAACTGTAATAATTAAGATGATTTTTTCTCAAGAATTTTCTTCTTGAAATCTTCTTCAGTCATACTATAAAAAGCTTGCAATCTTATCCAATAACATGTTCATATCATTTAGAACTTAATGCAGATTCTCCATTTAAGTATTCAAGATATTTTTATCAGTACTAGATTTAATCTGAAACAGAATATATGTGCATTGGAGGCGAGCAACAAGACCGGGAAATAGCAAAGGGAATACAAATAAGACAGTGAGATGAATACAAGTACCTGAGAGTGAAGATATCATAGGATGGAACACTGGATAAGGCTATCCACGAGCGTGACATGCAGGGTAGGAAAGCAATTACTGTGCTGAATGGCGTCTTATGGGACAGAAACATCTCCAAAGAGAATATACAAATAGCTGCGAAGTCTGTCAATAAAAGAGAGAACATCTGGATTTTTGGAGGAGAACAGCAGGCAGATCCAGAATGGAAAGAGCAACTAACATCAGCATAAGGTCAATTGGAAGATCATATATGACATCAAAGAGAAACAACTGATATGGTTCGAACATGTACAAAGAATACCGGAAGTAAGACTACCAAAGCAAGCACTGAAATGGAAACCAGGAGGAAGAAGGAAGTGAGGTAGGCAAAGTGACTTAAATGAAGACATGGGAGAAAGAAGATTAGGAGAAGAAATTTGGAATGATGGAGAGAAATGGAGATTGGATATCGGAAGGCATAGGATTATATTATTATATAAAAATAATATCACACCCAAGATGGAATGTCGAGGCACTCCAGTTACTAATTTTTACAGATTGTTTCCGATTAGAGAGGAATAACACTAATCATTGTTTAGCAATACATGAACATTTTAGGTGTTCGTCACAGTTTTAGATTAACAACCGTATGCTTTCACAGATTAGTTCCTTATGACATAAAAAAAACAATAGTGTTTGCATTACAAATCATACACCGAAAAACCCATTTGGTTGACTCAACCAAATTTTAATTGTATTGACTAAAATCTTTGTTTAAATATGGGCAAACAAATATATTGTTGGGCGAAGCAAACAATTTTGTTGTTTATAGTGAATTTTCAGTGGATTTTTTCGTACAGTAAAGCTGGACTGTTGGATCAAAGAATAAAGGGTCCTTAATTTGAGATTGATTTGATCTCATTAATTCATTTTTTTACCGTATAACCGTGTTTGAGTGATATAGGAAAGCCGCCATCTTTACAGCGATGGCTGTATCACATATACCTATTGAACGTAACTATATGGGTAGAAAACTTCGCCATAATAATAATGCTTGGATCACAGAACCTGTTTACAAACGTGTGGGTTAGGTTTGGAAAAAAAGTTATTTGATAATATTAATAATTACATTAAATTAACTACAATTCCCAGTAAATCAAATTCAGATTTCCCTCAATTATTTTTAGTAACTTCAACATGAAGTTTCCTATGATTTTGTATTACATTAATAGTTATTTGAATACCTTTAAGTTGAAGTTATTAAATATAATTGAGGGAAATTTGAATTTGGTTTACTGTGTTGTGGTTAGCGTAATCCTTATTTCTTAATAATATTGTTAATTGGAGAGTACTTATTCTTCCAGTGAAATTAATGGATTTTTTTAGATTAATAAACTAGAAGGGACAAAATAATATGATCGCTTTTTATACCAATTATTTTCTTAATTTTCACAATACCTCTAAAATAAACGAGATTTTATTAGCTTAAGGGTTTGTTTGTTGATTTCATTAACGACAATACGTAAATCTCGAGGGATGTTGGCAGTTGGTGGATATAATTATTACTATGTCGACAGGCCCGCCTTAACATTAGCTTTTTTGCTTCAGAAACAGCAATTCGTAAATGTTGAAATGTGCAAGATCTTGCCAGACCGACGTCCTTCTTAAATATCGTCGATTTATCACTCGACTCTATATGCTCCTCTCTAGCTTAATTGGTAGAGCGTTCGTCCGCTAAACTAGAGTATGTTGGTTCGAATCCTGCGTGAAGAGAAAGTTTTTCTGGAAAAAATTCCTCGTAATGATTACAGTTATTAACAGAATACATTAATTTGTTAATTTCTTATTGTAAAAGCTTGCAATCTTTACAATGCAAATTTGTTTGAGTTAACAAAGTACCGATGTTGTCTCAACATGAGAATAATTGAACCAATCCAACCTTTTTACAAAGTTGAACTATATTGACAAAATACTTCAAACTGTGGTACTCTTAATGCTGCAAACTGCTCCTAGACCCCTCACCACAAACTGCACTAAACTGGACGTACGTTTCGATAGCAAAGCTATCATCATCAGCAGAAACACTGAACTGTTGAGTTTAGGAGTCTAGGAGAATTTTGCAGTTGAACTATATTATTAAGACCATATTGATCTAAATAATTTGTTTGAATATATTAAACTTTCTGACCAAATATTTTGTTTCAGTCAATAGTGTACATTTTTTGCATATATTTTAGATAACAAAGGGCTTGCTTGTTTCAAAGAAAATATACTTAACAAAATATATTTGGTTGGTTTAAATATATCGGTTTTCTGTGTATTATAGCAAAAAATTAAACCTATGCATTGTTTTCTATATTGCTTCGGCTTAAGAAAATTACACAAAAAAATCTTAATCGTTTTTTTTTCTGGGTGGAACATAACTGTACCCGCATATAAATGGTATTGATCGATTTTAAATGTTTGTGGTCATTCCTTGAACCCCTCCTCGAGACGATCTTAAGAGTTAAGAAAGACAGAGGCAGACACCCCTCGTCGCTTTAAACCCCGTCACAAACAAAGCACGTCTCTCCGTATATCCCGAACATCGAACTTATTATGATACCATTACGGTGTAAACAACAAACAAGGGGAGCCATCTTCTTACTCCAATGGTGAGGGAGAGAGGGCACCCGAACGTCTCCTGGTCTTTTGGGGCTCCCTTGCCTAGCCGTGGATGTTTACGGTTTAATACTTTCATTTTGCATATTCCTCATCGTAAAACTTCGATTCGCATTATCGTTCTAAAAACGCGCTAGGATCAATTGGCGCGCGTAAAGATATAATATTATTTTTTCTTTCCTATTTCTTCTTCAAATAGATCCCGGCCTAGAGTTTTATTTACATTGTTATCAGGTATTTTTATCTACCACATTGATAAGTTTGTGTTTGCACCAAATGAGAGTACATAGACGTGTTTCCTTGGGATTGGATGTATTTTATAAAAATACGTAACTACAGACGCAGGCAATGAGATATAGAAACTTTAGATAAATTTATTGTTCCCTTTCACAAGGGTACTAGATGTCGGTTCACACCTGCGCCACACAAAATCCATCAATTCAGTATAATCGTTGTGGAAATTGGTGAATTCTCGTGTGTCTGTTAAGTCTTAAGACATAATACTCACAATATTTTTTTTTCTCTGAGAAAATAGCAGACGTTAGATAACACGTGGCATTCTTTTGACTGAAAAGATGCTATAAATTTGGTTTAATTAAAAAAATATAAGACATCAAGAATAAATTTAATGTTACGCTACAATGAAAGCATTAAAAATGCGCGCATGCGTACTTTTACCATGGTATAACTAAGAGTATAACACGAATAATCTTATTTTTATTTATGTACTACCATTGATGATTTTCAGATGCTTTTATGTAAAAAGGTAACCCAAGTCTAATTAAGTATGCGCAATGTGGACTATGTTTGAAGAAATAACTAAAGCGTAAAATAGCTTTTGTAACAGCTATATTACCTATCCTACAATGCAATAATATTAAGTTTTGTAAAATAATCATGAATTTCATTAGGAAGGTTTTAATATTAGTGTCAATTAATCAATGGGGCTTAGGGCTTATGATCCCTTAAATGCAAAAGCGAACAGAAAGGGTAACAAATTTCTAAGCTCATCTTCTTGCCAGATGACAGCTATTATCATCTCCTTTGGCTACAATGCATATAAGTTCTTTCAAAAACGAAGAGATCATTGAGTTACCATATCCAATGGCAGTGTAAATTCTGACACAATTCTAAAACCAAATGAAATGTTTGTGTGAGTTTAATTATTACCAATATTTTTCATTGTCAAGCAGTCTCAGTTCTCCCCGGAATCAAGCTTAGTTAATGACCCGTCAACCATTCATTTATTTCCTGCATGATGAAGCAGATCTTCATTACTGGCCACTAGGTCAACAACGGTAATAATATAATTGTAACTTTTGTCATGAGCTCCCAGCTAAGCACTCCATCGATCCCAAGCCCGATTTATCACATATGTAGTTATCCAGAACGTGTCTTCTTTTCGGATAGGAAGTAAAACCGTAAAATCCCGTTTCAATGCGATGTTTGGCACGTTAAAAATCCCTAAAGAAACGGCGAAAAGGTTTGGCAACATTAGAGATGGTACAACACGTCAATATGCCAGCGCTTAGAAGTGTCAAAATATATTCCACAATAGCTTCGTCTAGTAATAAACAAACATAAGACATACCTTCTCCTAAATTGAGCAGATTGAAGATATTTCAAGTGTCAATAGTGACTAACAAGTACAGACTATTCACTGCCGTAGTCCTCAACGGTTTTCAGCTTACATGTAGTCCTTGGATCTTCCTTTTCGAAAATCAAGTTGTTGCTTATATAAGCTACCCTTGATTTTTGATTCTCTAAAATCCATCGTAAATGATGTTAACTTTATAAATAATATTAAAAACATAAATGTGTTAAAAAAAAACTAAAGCTTTGAAAATGATTCTCAAAAGAATTGAAACTTAAACCAAAATAAAATGTAACTGCATGATTTTCAGTGTACCATCTAGATCACAAATCAAATCATTTATATATTTGGGAATATTTCTGCGGCATTAGTTAGCCCATACGGTAGACGATTGAACATATAACGTCCAAATAGTTTCGCATTCTCCCTGTCCAACGGAATTTAATAAAAAGCATAAGATGCATCAAATACCAAAAACCATTGTGCTTTCGCAATTTGTGCCCATTATTGCTTCAAATGTGGGCAATTCTAATCTTTGCCTTACAATGCATTTGTTGAGAGGCCTTGGACAACCATAGCATTGAGCCAGTCTGTAGCTTCTTCTACCCCTCTTCTTTTTCTAATTTTATGAGTGCCTCCTTCACAGTTTGGTGAAGCGCCAGAGGAACCTTTCTACACCTAGATATGGAAGGTAACGCTCCATCTTTCAATTTAATTGTACATGCGCATCCCACTCATGTAAATACATATTTAAAATCATTTAATATACTAGAAGTTGCCATCGACCACTTTGTATCAGATTCTATGGTACTACATATTCTTTGAATTAAATTTAAAGTGCCGCATGCCTTCAAACCCAAAATTGGTTCATAATTATCCTTTAAGATGTAAAAATCAAATTTTCTTTCTAAATTTTCGTGTTTCAATGTAATTTCACACACTCCTTTGATATTTAACTTCTGTTTATTATAAACTAACAAGAACTTATTGCATTGACGCAACTTTGGTTTTATACTTAACTTATATATCTGTACCGGCAAAATATTAGCTTCACTTCCTGTATCAAGCTTAAAATTAACAAATAAACTAGAACCAACCTCTAATTTCTCTGTCTATTCTTTGTACCATCTTTTATTATATTATAAACAGGCAACTGCTCATTCGCTATTATGATCGAGCCTAGATTTAAGGTTTCTGTTTCTCTATTTAGCGTTGACATATCTTCACTGGAATCAGCATTACCTATTTTGCGTATCCTCCTCGCTTTAGAACATCTAGCAAAGTGATTAAGTCTCTTGTACTTAGTACAAGCTTGACCCCAAGCTGGACACTTTCCAAAGGCATGTTGCGTTTCACATCGGTGACACTTGTTACACTTCTGCTTCATGTTATATTTATCTCCTTTTCTCTCTTCTTGTTGCTTTCTGTGATTTTGTATCTTCAACTTATTTACCTTCACGGCATTACCACTGTGTGCTCCTGCCGCTATGACTTTCCGAGATTCTTCATCAGCCCTACAAATATTTATACATTTGGTTAATGTTAGAGATCTTTCACCTAATAATTTCTCCCTTTTAATATAAAAATATTGCTACGCCAAAAATGTGACACTGGCATTCCAAATACTAATTTTATTTTATTTGTTGTTAATACAAATTTCTCAATCACCTTTTTTTTTATCAGTGTGCATTTCCTGACATAGACTGTCTTGGATAACAAGCACAACCATATAAAGTCTATAAATCCATTCCAACATTGCATATTGATCCTACACGATTGTATTATTGTAATTTTTTTTTAGAGGCGTGGTACCGCTTAAGAAATATTTTTAGCTTGGCAGGCCCTCGCAGAGACAAATCTCCCTCCTAATCAACATTACGACCCCGGAAAAAAAACCGATTATCGTAGTTGACTAAAGCGAGATTTGAACCCCGGACTACGTACTAATAGGCCAGCCAGGCATAATAAAGGGATTAATGATATTTGACGATTCTGTTGTGAAAATAAATACAAAATTTCTGTTCGTGCCGGGAAATTATATTTTTTAACGACATTTCTTGCAAGAATTATTAATTAACATTCGATATCAGTTACGTAAAACGAAATTTCGAAACAAAACATATTATTCAAACAGACATATGACGTTTTTTAACCATTCTTTTCGTATAAAGCTATTGAAATTCTATAAATTGAGAAAAAAAAAAAAATATTTAAATTACGGTGAAATATACTTTTAGTGAACAGCCGTGTGTGTTTACGATAAAAAAAAAGCCATTACATTTACCAGCGACAAGGCTTTTAAAGGATTGATCATACTTTTATAATACTACCGGTATAGAAAAGGAATCAAATTACAACGGCAAACATCTTTAGCCGTGCGTGTTGTTTTTATTTAAATAAAGATGTCAACTAGATGTAAATTAAATTATAAGTTGCGAGTTAAATGGGCGATAATAGAATAAAAGAAAAATTGTGTGCGTCTTCACCGTGGTCTGAATTTTCAATACGCCTAACACATCTGCCGGCCCGTTTTATTGTTAAACTAACTAACAATAAGGCAACTTAAAATATAAATTAATATTCCGCCATAGGTATGCTGCTGGCGAACCGTTATACAATATTATAGTTAGGTAAACTATTAGAGGTATACAATATATGTATATGTGCGCGTGTTTGCTTTGAAAGGAATATGTACATTATTGTATTACATGCCAAAGTAAACAAGTAAATAGAAAATAAACAGCGATAAAAATAATCTTGTTTGATAATTCATAAATACATGAAAAAATACTTTATATCATTTCCATTATTCATTACCTGCATACATTTATACGGCATTTAAATAAAAATAAAAATTTATTAATATTATATCATTATATAATACCCAATAACAATATATATATATATACCAGTTCCATCTGCCATTTCTAGAGACCTGCTTATGTCATTTGATGAAATCATTCTTTTAGTTTGAAGATGATATTTTGATCTCATTTTGTTTCGTAGTAAATTCCCTCGCAAAACCGAATACTTTTGACATCCGAGAACATATCCCAGGCTTTGGTCACCTTCATGGCTTGAAGGATATGTCTAAGCGTTCCTTGTTTGATCATTCTGCATCTATAGTTCTCTTGGCCAAGCTCCCCAACAAATTCTGGATTACTACTATACGAAAAATTGCACTAGATTGCATCAAATTGAATATTTGGATATTAAAGATAGAGACCTAAGTTATGCATATACAGTCGCGAGCAAATGTTATAGGCACCTTTGACAAAAATAATGGGTTTCATGTTTCTTGCATTTTTTTTGTGACAGTTATTTCAACGTTTTTTATAAACGTCTTTATCGTTACAATAGTCTTTATAGATACCTTTTATAATGCTGTTTTTTTTTAATATTTTCAAGTCTTCGAGATGTCACTTTCCCCCTCCCATCTAAAAAGAATTATAGCTGCACTAAACACACTCTAATATGCAACAAATTAATAAGATCCCTTAAAATACTACATATCTATAATGTATTACCTACAAGCTTTTATTTTCTCATTTTTTACTGTGATATTCGCCCAAAATTTAGGGTGCCTGTAACATTTGCTCGCGACTGTAATATCTTTCAGAAAGTAAAGTCATCAGCATTTGTTGTTATTTCTTGAGGATCATTCTTTATATTATGCTTCAGTGAAGACATTTCAGGATTTCAGTCCACAGGCCATTACATGTTTCCACTTACAGATGATTTCTGAGTTGAGTTGAGAGAATATTCTCTTAGTCCTGGCAGCACTATGTGGCAATAATAAAATCCTTATACGAAATCTAAACAAATCTTTAAAAAGGTAATCATCTCCAATTTCAATGTTGCTTACTTCCACCCAAAACTCTTCGATGCATTTTTTTTTCGCCTGTAAAATAATTTCTATATTCTCTTAATTTTCGATTTCGTAGTCAGAATAATATATGATACATATCTGGAAACAACGCTAACAGAGGCACGTGAGAAAGGACTTCTTCTCTAAAAGCATTTTCGAGCGTGATTAATGATTTTTAATTATTCTTTAATACCGATTCATTAAAATTTATGATATCTCCATACATAAAGTGACATAAAAATCCAAGGCTCTTGTTTTGACAGTATGTAGTTCAGTTCAATGAGAGTAGTGGACATTGTTTCTGTTTTTGCCCCAAAATACATACTACTTTGCAAAGGTAAATACTTATATCTACTTGCTTTGGATTAATGAGCTCAATCGGTGTACCATCTACTGCTTTTCAAAAAAACATTTTAAAATTATTTTGTAATGGTTACTTAAAATATCGACCAAATTTGTTATTACTGGTTTAGTATTTCGGAAAAGCAAATTAATTTTGTTGATGATGTTAAATAATAAATAATAAAAACGTGAATATTGGCTGTTGCAAAGCACTCAATATATACTTTGACGATTGTAAATTGTCATCTACTGCAGCAGATTTGAAATATAGCTGCAAAGCTGGTTACTGTTCAAGCATTCTGTTAAGCACAGATTCTAAATACAGCCAATGTGTCTGTGATAAGACTTTGCTTAATTAATAATTAAATAATTAAGCAAAGTCTTGAGTATAAAGACGCTTACTACTATGACAAAAATAAGAATGTACATCTTGCAAGATCATCTATGGTAGAAGGCAACTTGTGACAAGCAGATGAAGCACAGAGATTCATAGAGTGGCATATACATCCTAATATAAATAAATTTGGTATCTTATCCTTTAACTTTAATTGAACTTGTTGCACCCATGATTGTGCTGCAATTATTGGCTGCAAAGACTAAAAGTACAACATATTATTTCAAAAATGCTTTTTGAATAATTCACCCATCATATTTGCTAATGGAATATTATTTTCTTCAAAGAAATTCAATATTACCCTATATATATATCATTAGCTGTGGAATACTTAATGCATAATAAACCTAAGAAATCGTCTTGAATGCGAGAGCTAAACTTATCATAAGATCTTGCAACTAGCGCTAAACATTTCTGAGTTGGAATATCCGTTGTCTCGTCAATTAGTAATGAAAATTTATTTTTACTCAAATTAGTACAAACACTCTCCAAATGTTCCTTTTGTTCTACTGTTGTTGAAGACGCAGACATCATACAGAAACAATTAAAGTATTAAAGTAACGAATTCAAAATTTAAAAAAAAATTCTTACGTTCGTAAATGTCATAATCATGTAGAGTAATGTCACAGAACAAGAAGATAACCTCAAAGTCTTGAATCCGAAAAACTCCTAAAGCAAAACATCTTGGAATTTTTAAAAAAATCATAATTAACATTTAGTTCCTCCAGTTGGTATTTCCGGTGTTGATCCCAACTTTCACCGGGTGTTTTTTCACTGCACAGTTCATATGTTATGGTGCAAAGATGGTTGCTACTGAGCTTTCAGTCTTCTTTTTTGATGGTCCTTTGTGAAAGGCCTTGAATTTTCCTGGTTGTATTGTATTATTCCACTATTATTTGTGTTTTTCTTTGACCCAGCTTCTTACCTGCTATCGTGCTGTGTTTTTAGATAAATTCTGGACCTATACAGTGTGGCCCACTAAATGTGCAACAAATGGGATTTTTTTATTAGTTGCGCAATTACAAAATAAATGCAGCCAAACGTTGGTGTATGATTGACATCTAGACTGGGCAACAATTAGACTATCTTAAATCAATTAGCTTACAAAGCAGGCCAAGAAATATGAAAATAAGAGTAAAGTACCCTATTTCGAAGGAAAAATCATAAAGTTTGTAAAAAAAAAATATGCGGGTTAGTATATTTGTAGATAGTTAACATTAACTAGTAACTACAAAATGCAGTAAAATTAATCCAAATAGGCCATGAATAATGAATGATACGAATAAAATCAAATGAAAACTAAAATTATAATACAACAAACCTGATAAATGAATGGTAAAATGTTCAGAACAGAGAAACAAATAGAACAAAATTATCTGAGCATCTCTGATGTATGTCCACCTTCACGTTCGATGCATCTAATTGTCCGCACATAAAATTCATGAACTGTAGATCGCAACATATTGGCAGGAATATATCTGCATTGTATTTTTGTGGAATCTTCTAACAATTTCTAACTCTTCAACATTGTCGAAAGGAGGATCTTTGTACACTTTTGTTTTAAATGTCCCATAAAAAGAAATCTAGCGGTGTAAGGTCGGGGAACGAGGAAGCCATCGTGGATCTGTGTTTCGCCCTATCCATTTATTTCCAAAAATAATTTAGCCGTTGGGTAAAAACTCTGCTGCAATGAGCTGGGCATACGTCATTTTGTAACCATAAATGATGCCTTTCATCTGATGCCATGTTGTCTAAAGATTCTCCTAATTCATTTCCCAAGTTCAAATAATATTCCTAGTTATATATCAAGTATATATAATCGACTTTTTCATTCACCATTCATCATGGCACTCACAGTAAAGTGATTTTTTTTATTGCGATCTGTCAAGCTATTCAGTTCTCGAAGACATTTCCAAACCAGTCTTAATTGTATTTTAGGGCTCACCAGTGCCCTCAATAACCTCTTTGGTAATAACATTTTAGTACATTTATGAGTAGGGAAAGTAAAGGATTGAAAGCAGCAATTAAAGATCAGCCGGCATGCTGAATCTACTATCAAGAAATCTGTTTTGCTCTATTAGCGTATACCTAATAAAATTTGTCTATATAAACAATTTACGATATATCTCAACAACATTTCATATTGGCGATAATTAAATCGACTTCCTACCTTTTTTCGCGCTCACAGTTTTCAACGCTTCAACTTTCCTTATCAATTGCTGTAGGCTTTATTGCACCTCAGATTTAATTATGTAAACATAAATATCATTTTTGTTGCATGTAATGTCGTTTAATAAACAATACAGTGTATCTTTGAGGCCCACGTGCGTATTGTCTGACATTTTATGCTCGCACAGTCTGTTTATATCAAAAATAATTTAATTCAGCGACCTGTTCAAGTGCATCTGGTTTTACGCAATCGGAACATAGCATTATTATATTGAAAATGCGGTATGAAAATAGAGTTCAGTGAGATGTTTTATATTGGAAGCGAGAATATACACAGTATGATGGTGCTGTTTGATATGAGAGAGGTAAGTTTGCTTTATTTTGGGATGTATCGACATATCTTTAATTTATATATGCAGATCTTTTAAGGGGAGTTGTCGTAAACTATAATCAATTATTATATGCTTCTACTAACGTTGGTCTTATGTTCTTCTGGGCTTTAAAAATGCTTGAAATGATTTTTTGCGTATGACATACATATTTGCATTATTTCACAGACTATATTGTTAAAACTTCTGCTTTGGAGATTGCCCATATAGGGACAAATCCTGAAACATCCATCTTGAGACCTTCATTGTTATGGCTTATGTTGTTTATTTTTTCCATTAATTCCTTCCGATTTAGAATAAAAAAACGATTTGCCTGTCTTTGATGGTCATGATTTTTTTTTTGCGGTTAGAGAATTTCTTAGAATGTTTGAGCAAATTTGAATAAGTCAACCCTTCAAAAGGTCCCGATTTATTTCCTTAATTTCCTTGCAGTTGCTTTTCAAAGTTACCCCAAAATAGTGATCCCCAGTAGGCTTATGTATTTTCAGTTTTATGATCTCTCATTATCGCATACACAAACTATACTGGTGAGTTTTTATCTTGGGACAACGGAATACTCTAAAACAGTGGATCAAATCACAAAAAAGATCTTAATGAGATTTGTTTTAATGTAGGGGGCTCACTGAATGGTGCCGAACTCGTTCCCTCCACCTCACCTCCTCAGAGTGGAGGGGGGACAACTTTGAAATCTTAAATAGGAACCCCCATTGCGCTGTAATCGCAGAAAACATGATTGTGAACGTCTAGAAAAATACACAAAAAAAGAGAAGCAAAGCAAAAATGATAAAAAACTCACCCTGTATATAATTAATAAAAATCACCACATTTTTTTTCTTTATTCAAGGAAAGATGAGTGAGGCCTCAGAAATGTTCATAACAATTTTTTTTCTTGTCCGCTATTAACTGTTTCTGTACGCACGTATACATATTTAATATTATCGATGTATAGGAGTTTATTGCAAAATGATTTACGTATTTTGTAATCATGGCAAACAAATAAACAATAACATTGATTTCACATAATAATATCACGCTGCTTAAAAGATAAAACAACATAGGCACATTCATTGGTTGGTAGTTGAAAGCGATATTGCTACATTATTGAAGTATTAAAACATTAGTCATAGAATTCTTTATTTTAATATTGAAATAGCTGATATTATTGTCCCATTATTTTCTTACAAACAACATTTATTTAATTCTAATAAGTAGAGGTGTACGCATTGCAGGATTGATCGCATCCTTATGGATACACGAATATTTACTTTCATTCTTAGCCAGGTATAAATCCAGAGGTGTGGTTTTTTTTTTTTGATTTTGAATCTTGTATCCTCGTTACTAGTTCCAAATGATTTAGGTCTAGGCCAAAAGAACTTTTAAACACTAAAACAGATTCTCTTCTCTTTCAAATTTTAAATCTCTATAAGAATGCGAACATATAAAATAACTCATTGATACTTATGTTATAGGAAATTGTTTCAAATGCTTTAATAAATTCTCCTAATAGCTAAATAGTTTTTTTTTCTTCCTCTTCGGGACATATTGAACATTGAAGAAGCGCCCGATACCAAAAATCAATGTTAAAATCTTACCCGAAACCGGAGTTAAATTTCATTTGGCAAACACCAAACAAAAGTTTATTGTTCCGATTATATTTATTAAATATTTTATACCTACTTATTTATTGTTGTCTGTTTAACACATTTAGTGAATTTCGATTAAAAGCATGTAAAATTGGGCATAGCAAGTAAAACAAGCAGAAGCTGAAGCGATATAAAATATATGTAATTATTAAATCGATTCTAAATCAACAAGTTTTTTGGAAAGTAATTGGCCAATAAACAAGTCAGTTACCAGTTATAATGAATACCGAAGGCCAAGCAGCGCCTCAACTGATACATCTGGCGGAAAATAAGGACACATTTCTTATAAATTGAGACACTCAAAGTCGGAAAACTTACTTCTTATATACAAATTAGCTATTATCTTTAAGAACCGTAATTTTATGGTGATTCCCTTTAAATGGTATTATGTATTGTATTTAATCAATTTGAATTTAGCGGCAACACACAATTAAGCTCTTCCGCCTTCATGTTTGATCAGATTAGTCCTTGATTCGTACTCATAAAAAAGAAATGAAATGGGTAATTATTCGTTTTTAATCATAATGCAAACGACTGAATTTCTGAAAAAAAAATTAAGAAGCAGTTCTTGGCATCCATATGGCAAATAATAAAATTTACATTTTAGTAGTATACATGGTGGTTGACATAAAATTTGCCCTTAAGGATTTTCTTTAACATAGTTACATATGCATGCCAATTATACAAGCAATGATGAACATATATCCATAGTATTTCTTTAAAAACTATCAGGAAAACAAGTTTATCTCTAACTGACACGATCATTGACAGGTAAATAACTTATTTTTTACCAACATAGAAATGTATCCATTAGGATTATAGCACCAAATAGCTTAAACAAAATCCAAAATGCAGTCCAGCACCCGCTGTAAAAGATTATAAAATGCAATTGTGATTATATGCCAATAACTACCAGCTTGCCGACCATCCTAAAGATCTGAAAAACTACTGTATTAGTGGATTATGGTATCAAAAGTGCCAGCTTTAGTTTGAACGAAATCCCAAAGCAATCAACACCAGTTGTGGGTAATTATAAATGAAAATCTGACCATGTGCCAATAATTGCGCCAACTTGCCAAACATTGTCGTCTTTATACTATTTGGGAAGAGAAATAGAATACCTGAAAAAGAATTGTATTGGTAGATTATAGCATCAAAAGCAGCTTTAGTTTAGAACAAAATCCCAATGCAGTCAATACTACCAGTTCTGAGAGATGAATGAAAATGTAATCGTCTGTCAATAACTGCGCTAACTTGCCAACCATTGTCGTTTTGCCCTATTTGGATAGATTCATCTTTCCATAGAAGACTTGAAAAGGAATTGTATTAATAATGTTCATTTTATTTATAATGCATAAGTATCACTGGGAAAATAATACATTTACATAGAAAAATTGTTGAAAAGTTAAAAATTAGTAGTCTTTTGGGTTGTATTGGTCCTTTTTCCATTCGTTATAAAATCTTCTAGTATATTTGAGGAATATTCTTCCATGCTGCTACGATTTTGGGGTGCGCTGGACAGTTGTCAAAAAAAACAGCAAAATTTTTCTCTTCTGGGCCGCAAACTGACGTTTATCACGTTTTAAGCATAACCATTTTTATAAATCTCATTTGTCATCCATGCTTTTCTGTTTATTCGTAATCCGCTTCAACGGACTTTATTCTCTTAAAACAACGTGGATGTTTTGTTTTGCCAGTAACCAGCAATTTTAAGGAAGATGTCTCAGAATCAAAGGATGAAATTATCTCAAATACAGATGACGAAGAAGATACATTTTACTGTGAAAGAAAAAAATAGTACAGAGTACAAAGAAATTAGAGCTAAGAACAATGAAGGTATGAACAGAGATTGTTGAAACTGGGAAAGATGGCGAGTCGATATGGACGGATGTCCCAGCCATTTCTGCATTTTCAAAAACACCAGCCGTGGCTATCATTACCCATCTTCCGAGCCAAGGGCCATTAGAATGATCTAATTTCTTCGGATAAGTTCGTATTTCGGACGATAGCTCACGGAACTTCAATCATTGTATTAGCTTCGCTTGTGACGTACACATCAGCCGTCACTTGCTTGAAAGCAAGGCTTTCACAGAACTCCTCTTCATGGGCGGGCTTCTAATGAATTCAGGGTCAAATCCCAAAAACATGTTTTCACCAACTTACAGCCCAGCCACTTTCCGTTGCACAATGTCGATAACCCGATTTTGCTTCTTGCTAACAAACGTTAGGTTTGATGATAAATTTACGCGACAAATTTACCGCATTCCGTGAAATCTGGGATGCATTTAACAGCAACTGCAGCAAATACTATTCCCCGGGAGAGTACGTTACAGTCGATGAGACTTTACTCAGTTTCCGAGGACGTTGTCCTTTTAAGATTATATACCATCGAAGCCAGACAAGTATGGCCTCAATATTGTTTCACTCTGCGACGCAGAAATCTATTACTTTCTCGGAAGAATACCTTATGTGGGTAAAGAAATAGAAAAGGCAAAGCGCAATTTTCCTAAGCTTGCCTGTAAAAGCGCATATGACAAGGTTAGAATGACAATGTTGAGCCAAGCTTTAGAGAAAGCTTGATAAAAGCTTGCAACAATCAAAACAAAATAGAAATTGGGTATTAATTTCTTCTTTTTCTTGGCCCACGTACATCTCCATTTGATTTCTCTGTACACAGTTCGGTTAGAATTATAAACTGTTGATATTCTTGAAGCAACAGCGCATATGTAGTAAAAGATACAAAATTAGGTACCTAGTACTTACTTTTACATGAAAGATGTTTTAAACTATTGTATACTGAAACAGCTCAAACGCATACGACACAACAAACAATGGCGGTCGATGACAGAATAGCGGAATGGCGGTTAAACCAAAAAAAAATCAAAACTCGATAAACGATGAGGCTGACTCACTCCGGAAATACATAAAGTCACCGTAGCATGATATAATAACCTTGTCACAACTTTTACTGTTAAGCTTGTCTCGACAGATGCAAAGTTAAGCAAGTGACAAGGTTGTCGTAAGCTTACATGTTATCTGAGAAGTTACATTAACTAGTGATTGACCTATATAGCGACGGTACAATACTAGTGCAACATATTCAGATTTCTTTCTCGAGACGGCAGTCATTTATAGAGACCAAGTTTACATTAAAGTATGTAAAAATATTTAGGTACCCACTGGAGTTTAACAGACGAGATAGAGACCTATTACTTATGTTTATAAGATGCACTAACAATAGGAAAATGTAGTTTTTTTTTAATTTAAACAGGTGATAATTTTTTTTTTATAAAAGTTTTCATATTTGTGTCATGATTTTGATAAACCAGATATAAAATATATGCATACATAATAAAAACAAAAAGATAAAACCCCGCATATTGTATTTTAACATTATTGTTGGAAAAAATGGGTAATAGTGCTGCGAGGTGTCAATACAAATCTCGAGAAATCGTACCTGCTATACGTCACCGAGATTTCAACGAGCCTCGATGAGGTATGCGAAGTGTATCGAAGCCTCAATAAGCTAGCTTGCGTTATACCTTAGGACCCACTACGCTTATATTGCACCTAGCAAAACTACTGCTCATCTAAATACCATTAAAACTCTACTACTTTATAGTTAAATTTCCGATAAAGTTGTATATATGTCGAATGGTTACTTTAAAGTGGTAGTGAAATGTAACTTTTTGGTTAAAGGTACATATAGTCCCCTAGGAAGTAATGATTACGTTATTGTAACACAAAACAATGTCTATGACTTTGGTGGGTAATTTTATGTGCTGTTCACTTCAATTCTACCGAATATATTACTAGCGGGTGATGATTACAATAAGGTCAGATTTTAATCTGTAACTATGTGCACGAATTAACTTTAGAGTGACTCAACAAGTAAGAATGACGTAACAATTACTATTTTAATAGCACGCATTTTGGTGGCCACTACGTAACTGCAGCTACAGATATGTCGTCTAAGTAGATATCCCTTCAAAGTTGGTAATTGTAGTAAAAATTACGTAAACATGTGACTATTAATGAAGTAGTTGTGTCTATAATTAATGTGACTACTTGATAATTGATCTAGTTGATGAACTTATCGCGCGATCCGCGTATGCTTCAATTTATTTTCGTTCCCTTCTTTAAACGCGCGTCTGTTTATGTATATTTAAACCGTAGAGTAAGTTTACCGCTTCGCCATAATAGATAAACGATAAATATAGTAAAATTAATCATTTTCTAATAAACATGGACGCGAGAAGGAAAACACTTGACGACAATGTTCGAAAAAAAGAGCATTATGAAATATGCTTTCGCGTGTATATTGTGAAATACCAGAAAGCGCGCCGTTTCGTCCCGATTTTCGTGGAAATTCGGCGCGAAACCATAAGGGTATAGGCTCGAGAATTTCCAGCGCGATGTATCACTTATGTGAGAAACATTCTCAACATATAGCGAATGAAAAATATATATATATGTAACCTTCCAATAATTCTAATTCTGTCATATAGAATAAACAAATGACGTAAGCTTATAATAAACAAATAAACATGATGTGTAGATAAAAGATGTTTATTATCTGCTCATGGCAATCCAGTTTGACTTGTGGTTATACAGCTATCGCTTGCTGGCCCGCGCGCGGACCGCGCGCTGTCTCTCTCCCTGTCGACCAACTGGAACATAAATGAACTAGAAATGTGTTTATTTGTGTCACGGCACGTTTTCGATACACAAAAAACGGTCGTGGTTATATTATACATGAATACATGACGCTACGGTGATGTGGTAAAAAGTCCCATGGAACACCAGGTGACTGACTATTCATATTCAATGTATGTGTATGGCAACTGCGGACGGGGAATCCGTCTTGAACGATTTTTTTTCTCTCAAATTTCTCTTGGTCTCTTGTTTGTATTTTTTTTTTAACTTAGGCATTACGGTACTTATTGTTGGTTGAAATCGCCGGACGAGTATAAAGCAAATAAAGAAATGTTGCTTCCAGGAAATATTAACAAACATTTGTTGTATGTTCGTATATAATGTTCTATTTATCTAAATCACGAATTCCGTCGGCTCGCTTTGTGGCATGAATATATTCCTAACTGAAAGTACATACTCGACGCACACAAACACACGTATATATTTTTTTCTTCACTCCTTTCTTACCACATTTTGTTTTCCCATCTCGTTTTTTTTTTTTTTTTATCTGTCGCGCTATTCCTTCTATGTGTGCCTGCTGAATACCGCTCAGCTAACTATGTTTAAGTTAAGATGAAGACAACACACGGTTTTTGTTTGAGAATGGAGTATATACATAATACAGATACACACACAATGCGCGACACACAGAAGAAGTGAGGCGGCGGCATTCTAAAAATGATTTTTCTTTGAAAAATCCAGCGGAAATAATCGGTTATACGCGATTAATATGTATGTACAAAACGCGTACTACGTTTTGTGTACGCGCGTTAAATAGAAAGAGAGAGATGGGCACATGGATAGACACGGTTGTGATGCCGCGCGAACTATAAACGTCCACCGTTTCACACACACTCATCGAAGCTGATCGATCTGCTATCTCTTTTTCCTCACTCATCGATACTTACGAGAGAAGAAAAAAAGATCTAGCAGTAGTAGATGAAAGTAGTAAGCGCGCAGGTGTTTGAAATTGACATACGACGCCCGTTCAAAAAGTTCTGGATCTCTTATCTATTCTTGCTTGTCACGGCGCGA
Organism: Protaetia brevitarsis; assembly: GCA_004143645.1. Lineage (NCBI taxonomy): Eukaryota > Metazoa > Arthropoda > Insecta > Coleoptera > Scarabaeidae > Protaetia > Protaetia brevitarsis. Next base: position 38,550 of record RXPK01004387.1, read on the forward strand.
AAACTTTCATCATAGCATCATCAAATTTTCTTTCTAGCCATTGCACAAACTGGTATTTGCGCTATGAAGCTGGCCAAAAATATAAATTCCAAATATTTACCTATATTGTTTATATATCTTTACGCAATATGATTTCATTTATTTAAAATATCATGTTGGTAGAGATTAGTGATGTAAAATTTACTGGTAATTTTTAAAAACCGGTTAATAACTTAAGAAATATGCCAGTAACTTTGTTAATTTATAAAAAAATAAAAAAAAAAAAAAATGCTAAAAATCGACGGTAAACGCAAACATCATATATTAACCGTAATATACATTAGTTAACTTATATAACAAAGTAATAAACACAATTTATTATTTCAGATTGAAAAAAAAATTAAATTTGAACGTATTTCTCAGGAATATGGCAAATATAGTAAGTAGGTAACTTAAGTAGACAGATTCTCACAGTTCATCGTAGGTAGAAATCTGGCTAATGATAAATCTTCGTCATCATCAGTTTCTTCTTTCTTAAGATAAGACGACACTTAAAATATGCGGCACATGTAAATGAAATTATGGTGACGCTAGCACAGTATAATAAACGAGCTGGGTTTTTGCTAGATTTCTAAGTGAAAATTTAATTAATTGGTGGGGTGGAATTTGTTCAAGTTCCTGTATTAGTAAATTGGCTGTTGATATTCTCAACTTACCTTCTTCTACAGAAGACTAGCCATCTCTTCCGTGTCGTTTTATGGTTTCATAAATGGATTCAGTTGCAACAAGGTTTTGTACATCAATTATGTTCACTCTACGGTGAGTTGGTTCTAATAAATAATAAGGTTTAATGCATTTCAATCCTCTTCGTTCAATAATTGCATTAATTTTTTGATTCTTTGTTTTTATGTTCCGGTATTGATGTATTTTTATACCGTATGTAAATTTAATGTCAATAAAAACATTGAACACTTTTGATATATTAGGCGTTGTTGGATTCAATATATTATCCATTTTACTATTAGTTCCAGTAAATCAAGAATGGTTTCCACTTTTGCCCAAAAAACATTATTATCTAACAGAACGGTTTTAGTAGCTCTAAAGTGAATGCTTGGTAGCTAAAATGCTTTTTAGGCAGGCGGTAAATGAATTCCATCTCGTTTTAACAGGCAATTTTAAAGATAAATATCTGCATTCTTGTCTATCTCATTTTTTCAAAAACCATCCCATGAAGAATTTGTGAGTTTTAATTTCATTACAAAGAAGTGAAGGCGTATTTCAATTTGATATTGTTTCTATGTTTGAATCTCTTCACCAAAAAATTCAAATTGCTAATTGCTAATTATTTCTCTTGCATTCTTTACATTAGCTCCATTATCTATAACCACGGCCAAAAACTTATATTTACCCAACTCGTATTTGTATTTAAAGCAATTTATTCTAATGCTTGTCACACTACCACCTACGTACAGTTATCTTTGGCTGCATATAGAATAAACACGTGAAAATGACACCTCCATTGATGATAAAACACAAGGAAATTTGCGATAAAATTTAAAATTACCAATATTACCGACCATGTAGTAAGATTAGGTAATTTTCGGTAATTACCACAATTTCTACTACTTAAAATTACGACGCAGGGTTGCTTCCCGACCCCAACATTGGAGGGAGGGCCATTCAAATAAAACATGCTCTGCTGTATCTACCCCACCACGTTCCCATTGCGAATCATTACCCTAAACAATTTGTATAAATATGATTGAACATTACTGGGATTCGTTATATTAACTCAACCGCCTAATACGACAAACTAAACCTCGTTCCTTCTTTCTCCAATTTTCGGTAATTACCACAAATTCTACTATCAAACATTACGAAACAGAGTTGCTTCGTGACCCCGATATTGGGGGGCGGAGAGCATTCAAATAAAACATGCCCCGCTGTATCTACCGCATTATGTTCCCATTGCGAATCATTAACCCTCCAAAATCTGTATAAATATGATTTAAAATTACCAGGATTCCTTATATTAACTCAACCGCCTAATACGACAAACTAAACCTCGTTTCTTCTTTCTCAAATTTTCGGTAATTACCACAAATTCTACTATCAAAAATTACGAAACAGGGTTGCTTCGTGACCCCGACATTGGGGGGCGGTGAGCATTCAAATAAAACATGCCCCGCTGTATCTACCGCATTATGTTCCCATTGCGAATTATTAACCCTCCTAAATCTGTATAAATATGATTTAAAATTACCAGGATTCGTTATATTAACTCAACCGCCTAATACGACAAACTAAACCTCGTTTCTTCTTTCCCAAATTTTCGGTAATTACCACAAATTCTACTATCAAAAATTACGAAACAGGGTTGCTTAAAACAGGGTTGCTTCGTGACCCCGACATTGGGAGGCGGGGAGCATTCAAATAAAACATGGCCCGCTGTATCTGCCGCATTATGTTCCCATTGCGAATCATTAACCCTCCCAAATCTGCATAAATATGATTTAAAATTACCAGGATTCGATATTAACTCAACCGCCTGATGCGACAAACTAAACCTCCTTTCTTTTTTCTCAAATTTTCGGTAATTACCACAATTTCTACTACCAAAAATTACGAAGCAGGACTACCTCCCAGCCCCGGCATTGGAGGGGGCGAGGGAAGGTAGTTGTAGGAGTCAATCTCAGCCGTAGGTTTTCCAAGACAATCACCACCATGATAGTCCTTATGCCATGTAAATATGATATTGCCCTCAAAGTCTCAGTCATCGTCATGAGCTTCGTTGTGCGCCATCTTTCCGTCAAGTTATAGCAGCATCTCGACCATCGATAGATAGTACGCTAAATCAGTACTTGCATCATTTTTATCATCTTGAATCTTTGCATCATTTGAAAATATTTAGTGTAGTATACGGTGTGAAAATACATTAGTAAAAATGATTTTATAAAAAAAAAAATAGTTTCTCCATTCAAAGATCGCTGAAAGCAATACGCAGCACTTTAACTGGAAAATATGTTATTTTAACGCATGATACAAAATGTCATTTGCTCTGACAGTTTTTTCAATTTCTTGTATATTTTATGTTGCAGCAATTTTAACATAAATTTCATGTTGACCTTACAACCAAATTTTTGTTGAACTGTAATTGGTTCAATCAAATTAGAATAACAAAATGCTTTGTTAACCAATGCGTGTATTTTTCTGAATGTTAGTATTTCCAGTATCAACACAGTTTTGAGTATTCGTGTTGATCTCTTAATTTATTTAAAATTAATCATGGCTTGATTGTTTTGTATACATAATTCTTACATATACAATTACTAAGTGCGCCTAATTATTTAGAATGTGTTTTGAGTAACACATGGGCTAATACTAGCTATACTGAAAGATGACTATTTCTTGTTTACGGTAATTTGGTGATGCGTATTCAAAATATTTTTAGTTTGCTTTAGCTTTAGGTACGTGTATAATTTCAATCTAACTTTTATATACGAGTCGTATATACGTAGATCTTTAATCTAAACATAAAAGTAATGCTCCACTAGAAATCACCTGTTTACTTAGTTAGATTGAAAAAAAAAATATATAGCCTGTGAAGCAGTTTATTACACCGTTTTATTTGATTTGTTTCATTTCGCGACGGATTCATTTTTGCGCCGCATAATGTGATTAGTTTTCTAAAAATTTTGACATATATATTGCCTGTAAGAACCTTGATTCCGAATATTCAAATTTAGCGAGAGTTACTAATTAGAAAAGTTGAAGTGTCGATAATAAATCAATTGAAATTTTGGACTTTCGTTAGTTATCGCCCCTACTAATTCTTTTTTAGTGTTATTCCTCCTCGCCAGCGCCCTGTATATTAATCTCCCGTCAAATGCCATCGGATTTTAACAATGACAATTATCGATTAAGTTAATTTTTAGAAATAATGAAGACTGCGTCCACGCGACAGCGCTTCAGAGTTTTTAATTATCACTTTTAAATCCACTTCGAAGAGAGGCCCTAGACGGGAAAGCTTAAAGAAATCGCCGAAACCCCAGTCACACCGACTTGAAACTTTCCACACCCCGAACCGTGTCCCCTCACCATCGCTGTGGCACCCCCCACCCCCTTTATATATCGCCTTTTGCTGTTCGAGGACTGTTCATTTTAAATTTGTGATCTGATTGCGATTTTACAGGTCGGCGGAGTCCATTGTGTTCTCTTTTTTTCCTCTCGGAGACGAAACAATAACCTTAAATAAACTAGGTATTGCTGTTATTGTCTTGTTCCCAGTTTTACGCCAAAAGGAGAACGAATTTCCTATAAAGAGGGTGCTTTTTTTTAGGCACAGGATCAACCGCCACCACCGCCCACCCTCAGGCCTATAATCAAGTCCTTTAAGGACGAGACATTTTAACTATTTATTGAGTGTTTAAGTGTTCTCTGAAATTCTTTTGTATCTACTAATTGATTTCTGCTTCGAAAGACGATAGATGGGATACAAAGTAAACACAAAGAGTCACCACATAAGCAAATATATGTTTATGACATATTCGAATTTTATAATTGGAAAAATATCTTTTTTGCGCCTCCGTTGAGGAACACTCATTTTGCAGTACAGTCGGACCCAAATAGGGGTCCAGGTACAATACATATTTGAATTTTTTTGTATTAGGCACTTATAAAAAGTTTACAATGAACAACAGCTCTTCAAACAGTAAATACAAACGAAATATAAGGCAGTGGTTGTATTCTATAATACTGTTCATTGTTTAAATTTGTATAAAAAATGCTGAATATGTAATGTCATCTTTTTATTGGCATGAATACGAAGAATCGTTTTTCGCACACAATACAACTTAAATGTTCTCGTGGATTGCGTGTGTTAGTACACACTGTTATTTATATGTGATATCTGTCCCTCAAAGCCTAAGAGAAAACGTGAAGTATTAACTCTTGGTGAAAAAACTGCGAATTCGAGAAGAATATTCGATCTGGTTTTTCTGTGGCATCCCAAACTGCAAAAAAAAAAATCACAATACGTAATAAAGTACTAATAAAGCTAGAAAAGGCGTTAAATTTATGGATTGAAGATATGAATAGGAAACATATACCGATCAATGGTAACATTTTACAGCAAAGTCTTTATGAAAACTTTAAAAAAGGTAGCACTGAAGAAGACATAAAGCCATTCACAGCAAATAGGAGATGGTTGAATAGATTCAAGAGCAGATATAACTTGAAAAATTTAAAGGTCACTGGAGAAGCTGCATCTGCTGACGAAGAAGTTGCTGCTACGTTTCTGCTGAGTTAAAAAGGATTATTCAAGAGGAAGGCTACCACCCAAAACAAGTGTTCAACTGCGATGAAACTGGTTTGCTGTGGAAAAAAAAATGTCCAGTAGAACATACATTCATAAAACAGGCACCAGGATTCAACGCATGCAAAGACAGGTTAACGTTGCTATTATATGTTAATGTTGAAGGGCACGTGATCAAGCCAGGCGTAATAAATCGTTCACAAAATCCTCGCGCCTTCAAAAATAAAGACAGAAGTAATCTACCAGTGTTCTGGCAATCCAATAGGAAAGCATGGGTTACAGCAACAATGCTTCATTCCTGAAGTCACACGATACTTGGAATAGGAAGAAATTGCCATTTAAAGTATTGTTAATAATGAACAATGCACCTGGTCATCCAAAATCCATTGCTATGGAAAATGAAAATATTGTATTTTTACCGCCAAATACTACCTCATTACTGCAACCTCTCGACCAGAGTATTATTAGGTGCGTTAAGGCAATATACACTCGTCTTGTATTTGAAAGTCTTAGAATATCAATGGATATAGAACCTGAGTTGCAAATTATGGATTGCTGGAAAACATTTACAATCGCCGACGCAATTACATTTATCAAAACAGCAATAAATGAATTAAAACCACCGACTATAAAGTTGGAAGAATTTGTGGATTGAGGTTGTTAGCGACTTTGAAGATTTACTGTTGATGAGGAAGTAAACAAAATCATTTACCTAGCAAGGCAGTTTAGTGAAGAAGGATTCGTTGATTTGATGGAGGAGGAGGTGCATGAGTGTATTGAAGAACATGGAGAGGAATTATCGATAAAGAATTGGAGGAACTTATAACTTCATCGACAAAGGAAGAGGAAGATGAATAAAATAAATAAATGAGAGACAAAATTCCTTTTGTTATTGACTTAATACAAGTATGTAATATCATACCTGTACATACTTGCATTTAAACGAAAATTGGTAGATGTTCGGTATCATCCGCGGTTTTCGGTATCCACGGTAAGGGTTGGAACGTATGTACCGCGGATACGGGGGTCCCACTGTACTTAAAAGCGCAAGTAAAAATATCACTAAGGTTGACCACACTGATTTCACATGACAAATATGTAATAAATTGCCATTAAGCTACTGTTCAACCATTCTAGATGATACGGTGTCTTCATTGCACTTATTATTGATAAATAGATATTAAACTAGAAAGAAAATTACAGAAAAAGATTTATTCTCGGACACGTCAAAATACTAAGGTATGTAAGATGTGTGTCAACTTGTACTGTCAACTCCCTAGTGTCAAAATTTCTTTTCTATTTTCAATTCAAAATTAAGATTTGTCGGCCCAAAAAACATTGTTTATCACACGGCCAGAAACTCTTTTGGGAGTATTGTACGCATTTAACCATTTTTTCCACAATTTGAAAGAAATACTTTCGGCTATTTTTTAATCAAATTCTTTAGTAAGATTGGCGACACTGGGCTATTTTTAAATTATATTTCAAATTGTAACAGCTGTCACTGACACACTGACATTGCATTTGGTTGTATTACTTTATTACATGTTAGAATTACAACAGAAAACATTTATTATCGAAAGTCACCGTCAAACGGGGTTAAATGAATCACTCAGTGAATAATAGAAATGTTACGTCTCTAGCGACCAATAAGACAAATTGAAACAAATACTCGTTCGTAGCCAATATTAATCTGAGATATTAGACGCTTAGTTCAACTTTCTACAATAATTTTTTTTTTGGAAGATCGTGAGGATATGTTTCCTAATGGAAGGCTAATCATTGTGCTTCTGACCTCACTATAGATTCCAGCTCCACTTATCCGATTTCGTGATTTTCACCTGGAAATTTCTGTTAAAATATATTATTTTATAAGCATGTATTGATCTCATCCAAAAAGAGTTACTGAGGATATTTGACCGGTGGTAAGAGAAACACTATATAACGTGCGTATACTTTGCCGGTTTAATGTACGAATGTTAACAAGGTGCAAAACGGTATAGAAAATATAGCCATAGAAAAACTAGATGATACTACGAGTATAAGTACTTAGAAATATACTACAACATTCGCACCACATGAAAAAATTACACTCAATAATTCTATCTGTATTTACATCTAATTTGTAAATTACATATATTTTAATTAAACAATAAAACTTAACATAATGTAATATACCAAGGATATTACTTTCGTAAATTAGCGATACAGGAGGCTTAACAATACTTTTGGCCTGCTAATACAAGTTCTAAGTCTGTGTCTACAATTGGTCCTTGACTTCCAGCACGTCGGTAGTCACTACATCGGTATTTCATTGCGTGTCTGAAAGCCGCAAAAATTTTCCTCGTGAAACGAAACTGATTCCGCTACCAGCAAATATATGTTAAATAATTCACCAAATCTTTATATGTTTTTATCTCTGGTAATTTGGTAGACACAGCTTGTACATTAACTATAAGCGCTCTTATACCGGGGCCATTTGTTTTGTTCCACATGATGGTCGATATTATTCTGTCCCAATCCTATATATCCACCACTTGGTCGTTCTTCATCAGGAATCATTAATTTCCAATGTTGGTTTGATAATTTTGCTTTAAACGTGGTGATCATAACGTTGTGAAAGATTTTTGATAATATGAAATTGTCACATCATGTTAAAAATGTTTCTGGGAAGATCTTTTCCGATGTTGGGTTTCATTATCCCTTCTTGTGTGACTTCAGGAGTGTGCCGTGTATAAAAAGCTTATCCTTCAACAAATTAATGGTATTTAATGGTGTAGGTCGAGTATGTCGACTTTATATATAATAAATTGAGAGATTAAAAGTATTTGAGAGAATTTTTTAAATTTCCAAAAGTCTGCAGAGCATCAGTGGTTAATCCAGCAAGTCTTATGCGCACTTTAATATCTTGCCTATACCATAAAAGGCGAAAGGTCCGTGATTTTAATAGTTTTATTTAAAGTTCCAATTTGGCATATCATTCTTGTGCCACACGGGTCAATACTCAGTGACCAATTTATCTTCTTTTATTCACCTAGATGTTACACCTTTCTTATCTATCTATAACTCCCTTGTTCGATCATGCAACTCTACAGTTAACAGTTGGTGATTTCACGTCGGTTTGAACATCAGAAAAATTTCTGCAACATGGATGCCCAAATATCTGAATGTTGACCAGAAATGTGCAAGGGTGGAAACATCGTGTTTGATCTGTGCTCGATTTGAAAAAAGATGTAGATTGTGTAAGCCATATTGTTACTATGGATGAAACTTGGGTACATTTCTACGATCCAGAAGCAAAACAACAATCGATGGAATGGAGGCATTCTGGTTTTCCAGGGCTAAGGAAGCTTCATGTTCAAATCTGCTGGAAAGTTCTTGCTTCAGTTTTTTGGGTTTGCCATGGAGTAATCACGATTGATTTTCGGATAAGGGCAGAAACAATAACTGGGAATTATTATTCGACTTATGACACTCCACGACAGATTTTAAGAAGAGAATATTACAAAGTTGTCCAAAACTGCTTGTTTGTGCAAGACGAGACCCTGCACACATTTCGCACGTTGCCATGCAAACAATTCGCGATTTAGGATTAGAATTACTCCACTTAATCACCAGTCTGGCTCCGTCCGACTATCATGTCCTTCTCAACTCGGATAAAAGTCGTAACTTTCTTCAAACGAAGCGGATAGAAGCTGCGGAGGGCTGGTTTGCAGAGCAAAATAAAAATTTGTTTTTTGAAAAGGTCTAGAGGCTTACAGGTTCTTTGTAATAATGTATACCAATTAGAGAGGAAGTATGTGAATAATAAAATTATTTGACTTTCAAATTTGTATGCTAAGATTTTCTGAATCCATCCTTGTATACTCTTCAGTACTAAAAGTGTTTCTCTCCCTCATTTGTTGTTTATTGATTATTTTTGATTTTATTTGTGCGCAATTGCACGTATCTTCTTATATTTGTTATGAAATTTATTTGGGTTATGTAGTAGTTGATGTATTTTTTTTTTTGATATTAAATTTAAATGTGCAGCGTTTTTTAGATTAGTCCAGTTGAGTGTATAATAATAAATATAGTCCGATCTCATAACCATCATTCAATCAGAATTTGGGAGAGATAATTTAATACACGAACCTCTTTTTGTCATAATTAACTCGTAATAACGTTAAACTCGAAACGTTTATCCACCTGTAGTTGAAAACTAGGTTTTCGTAAGTGATCTAACATAATACACAAAAGTTAACGCAAACAACGTTAAAAACCATTAATTTTGTACGCTCATTATCGCTCCACATGTTTGTTTAAATAAATTATAAACAAACATGCATATTTGTTGCAAATAAGTAACTATTTGTACAACAACAATAGATTCATAAAATCTCGTACACAAACAATCACATACTCCGCACCACCGTTACATTGATGCTGTATGAGTGGATATCTGATGAGTAATCACGATCCCCATTCCACAAAACAACCTCATCCCATATTTTGTATATTTATAGAAAGCCGATACACTTGTTCAAATGTGTTTTGAGTAATTGTGGTATTTTTGGAACTGGCACGTTCGAATGGGGGAAAACATCGAGACAACGGAACCTTTACAATGGAAAATAACAATAATTATGGGGTGCAAACGGAAAAAAATAAAATAAAATAAAAGCGGTTTTTCCCAACTAAAAAGCAAAAGGGTCAGTCACGTTAGACCATAATTAATCTTTATGAAACGGAAAAACATTTCGCGGGAAGGGAAAGAGAAAGCAACAAACATGTTTCTCCTGTACGTCAATGGCTCCAGCGGGCCGTTCACGTGTTTTTCAAAACGGAATTCCTTCGCCAATCCGAAATAAGGGCGAAGCGAAAAAGTTTGTTGTTGCGCTTGATCAAGGCGGCAGAATTATTTGCCTGGAATGCGATATTATTTTCATTTCTGCGTCGATCGTGAAGGGATGAATCGAGTGAAAAACTGTAAATCATCCTTGTTTACGACAAAATTCCGCTGCAATAATGCCGTATCCTCTCGAGTAGTTAAGATTGCACGTAGATCATCTTAAGGAATGCATCGAACTGAACGTAACAGAACATCAAATCTATGGTTGTTTATCCTTTCCATCAGTTCGACGTAAAGACATGTATATAATCTCAATTTAATTGTACGCAAATGTATATACAGGCCATTTTAATCGAAACAGCTACCTCCAATAAACTCTTTGCTGCGGTGATTTATATAAATTTCGGAAACCGCTCAATTGTCATATCAAAGAAGGATAATCTTTAATGATGAGCCTGAGTATTTAAAATCATTCTCCCAAACTTTTGAATTAAGAAGAGGGTCTTGTGAAAGAACTTTTAATTCTCTTATACGCTACACTTTTTTTTAATCAGTAAGCAAAAAATTCTTTGTTATCAAAATGCTCTCTGTCATTCGAAACATGCTGAGTTATTCGTTGGCATTCTTTGGCTATCTCTTTTTTTTTAAATTTAGATGATACTATAGTCCAAGCACTTAACCGAGCTGTCATTTATGTCCTATTAAAATCCTACTTCCACCTACACCTGGTGTCTCTATAAACCCAGTATTTGCACAGGAAAGAGAACTCTCAGGGCTCAATAGATCTCAGAATGCATCTGCCTGAGTAATTTCAATTCTCACCGGCACTTACATGAAAACTGGTTTCCTCCTGTATCGATCTCCTGCACCACGGTTCGTTCAGTAATGAATTTAACTTTTCTTGATACGACTGAGTAGATTATTAGAGAATTTAGCATCCCAATGCCCTTTCTTTATCTACCAGATCAAATCTCCTTTTAGCAGATTTGGTAATCCAACATACGGGCTCTGGACCTACGAGTGTCTTTTGGAGCTCCTAGGCTAGTTCATTTATATCCTCAAGTCTCGACACCAAATCAGAGACACCGTGTAGGCTCGGCAAGTGTATTGAGGGATTGTTTGCAGTCTCTAACTGTTTGACCTATTACAGGGCAAGACTGCTGACTAGCAGCCTGCTATGTCTTATTTATTTTATTTTCCGCTCTGTAAACACATTTCCGCCGACCTACAAGGCGAATACCTCTGCCATGCCTTTGATATTCTTGATTAGGCTTGAGTCCCTGTTCGTATGGAAATTTCACATTTTCAGTGAAGTTAATTTCTGGTTCATACGTCCGTCGCATTTGCAGCAATGGCCCATCAGTAATCGACTCCGTAGTATCAGTTGCCTCCATCTAAGTGATGGAGGCACAGAAACTACGGGTACGTACTAGATGGCAATTGCCAAGCAAACCTAATGTTGGGTCAAAGTTGTTGTTTCCCAGTTTAAGGATCCATTCTACCACCGCATTCACTAAAGCTCCAGCGGTGGATGCCCGAATGGCTCAAAGAAGTCCTATGCGTTGATTGACACCGGATTTCAGCAATGCCTGTCTGGACAGGAGTTAGCAGCTTACTGCGGAGGACACTTCTGTTATTCTCTCAATAATGTTATCACGGTCTACTACAGCAGTATATAGCAATGGATCACCCTGGACTTAGTCCCTAGCTTTACACACAACTCCCCTGCATCGCCAGAACTAGTTTGCATAGCCTGTCGTGTTTTAAACTAAGTGATTTTTCCAGCTCAGTTTCGCATCGAGGGTAACACCAAATACTTACTTCTTTGGTAATCGTAGCTCTGGCCCAATGCCGAACTGGTATTGAGTTTCCTATGTTGGTGAGAGCAACCAATTTTGTTTTTTGTGAATTAACTCTTGTAAGGAAGCTAAACGCGTGCATAAAACTTAGATATGAGACATCTTCCCCCAAAGGAAAAAATCAAGTGGAGTAAGATCCGGCGATCTGGCAGGTCATTCTATTAGGCTGCTTTCGACTAATCCAACGATCGCAAAAGTGATGATCCAGAAATTGTCGTTCTCCAATAAATCTGGATGTTGCTCTTATGAGATGATCCACCAATGATACTAACCCATACAATTAGTTTCTGTGGCCTTTATGATTGTATTTCCCGCGTCAAATTGGCTATAAATGTCACTCCAATATATGCAGTTGTGGCGATTTACTTCACGATTCAATGAAAAAAAAGATTCGTCCGAAAAACATATATTTAAAGGCCGAATTTATATGCTATTTAAAAATATCAAAATATGCACGTAAGATATGCTTCTAAGAATGTAAAATATGCATTACAAAATCAATCTCTTTTTTATTTAAATCTAATGTTAAGAAAAAAATAGATAGAAGATATCCTTTGATGTATGTTAATAAGAATCGATAGAGGTATTTTGTATGGTTGACGTTAAATTTTTAGTGCAAATAAGTTCTTGCATTTTTCTAGACTTTGAGGTTAGAAGTTCCGTTGTTCTGACAGTTTAAACTAAATTTTTAATAAATTAAGTTGGTATTTAAGACGCATGATTTGACATATTGTAATAGCGGGAAATTTGAATTCTTTTAATTAAAATTGGAAAAAAACATGAGATAGTATTTGAATAATCAAAATAAGTGTTCTCACCGGAATAAGAGTCCTTATGCTTTTAATATAATAAATTGTACACGTTATTAGCTTTATTTTAATGAAAGAAATAATATATTAATAATTTAAATTAAACTATAAATTCATCTTTTAATAAAATAGAGTCCAATATTAAAAATTGATGTAGTAGAAGCTTTTCGCGCGGCCTCTGGCAACCTAATCACTATTAGAAGGAAATATATACATAAATAAAAACTACCAATGTCTATTAGAGGTTGAATTAGTAATGCGCACCGATTTGCAAGAAGACTATATTTCTTTATAAAATCTGAAAGTAAATATCTGTAAATAAAGTTAGTGAATAAAATATTTTATTTATTATTTGATAAAATATAAACTTGGCAATTATTCCTAAGAAATCACAATAATATACATGTATATAATCATTTATGGCTTATTTCCCTCAATTACTTCAATAGAAAAACCGCTTTGAATGATCGGCCTCGCAGAATTGATTACCCATCACCGAACTAAAGTTGTTTGTTGCCCGGAATAGTTACTTCATTCAATAGCGTATTTTCACCGAAATAGGCCACATCTTGGCCCGGTAAACAAGAAGGCCCTCTTTTTGTTCCCCCTTTTTGAAAGGGAGCCAGTCTACGGATGAATGAATGATTTAATTATTAATGTTTGAGGATGTGTGAATAGTGTTCCTTACAGGATCGAGTTACACGCACACTTTTAACCCCATTATTGCGTCCGTTTCCGTAAGAAATTGCGTCTGTGCGTTCATCACGTTAACATATTTGATTGATGCGCCTCCCTAAAATGGGGAATCGATGGGCAGGATTATTTGCAACGCTGAGGCCTTGATCCGAATAGTTTAAATCTTTAATTTTTAGCGTAAATGTTTCGGAACTTATATATATATATAAGGATCAAACTCTGCCAACATTTAGATGTATAGATAAAACAGCATCACGACAGATACAATTCTTTTATGTGGGTATTTATATATGCACATCTATTAGTATACCATACCTACTTTCTTTGACTAGCGACCAAAAAATGCAATATTTCCGGAAAAAAAACATTTAATTTACCTACCACCATTTATATAAGAACACAAAAGTAGTCCGTAAAGAATTAGGTTATCAAAAATTAAATATGCTTGCACGTTGATATAAATTTCATGATCATGTAATAATATCTCACCATACCACTAACAAAAGCATGCGTCAATCACTATAAAAATAACAAAAACCACTGAGAGTTGATATATTGTATTCAAAGACAACTTGTGGTTGCTTTCATACCTGTCAATGTCAATTTTAACAGATCCCTCCATATTGCTTGCTCCACTTTTCTTTGCCTCTTGTTTTTGAGAGTATAGCTAAACCATGTTTGAAACATCTCATCCATGATTTGATATAAGCACAGATGGATATGCCCATCACGAAAATTCTTGTTATCTCTTGTAATGCGAATTAACTTTTGAGGTTAAAGCCAAAAAATCGGTTTTCTTCAGTGTTTTGTCCTCGTATCCCTAATAGCGAAATTTAAATTTACGGGCCACCTATTTTTAGTAAATTCAACGTAGAAGCGTTAAAATAACTATTGATGTAGTACAAAATAGTAAATGATTCAACGTTGAAATTACTAAGAATTTCCGTAATTACGGAAAATTTAAATTTGGCTATTAGGGATTCTAAAAGATGGAAGATTGGGAGTGTATTGCCTGGAACATGTTCTATTGTTGTTACTTTGCTTGATTTCAATTCTTCATCATCCGATGATGAAGACGATTATAGGCTTGAAATATTACGAAGTAGAGTTAAGAAACGTGTGAGAGAAAATATATGTTCATCCGAAGGAATCCTTAATTTTCTAAAAATCACAATTCCTGGATTTACAAACATTTTTTCTTTAAAAGGCTTGTAGAAGAAGCGGGCCCCAAACTTAACTCTAAAGCAATAAGAGGGAGGAAAACAATACAGCTAGAGAAGCAGCTGTTGGCTGTAATTTGACTTCTGGCAACTCCAGATAGCTATAGGTAATTATAGTTTATTGTATTTTACAGGCAATTGTTAGCAATGTCTGCAATAAATTTACCACTAATACATTCATTTCTTTGAAAACTGACATGGTATTTATGATTTACATTATAAACACCATGATGTTAAACTGTTTCAGGAGCGTTGGCAATAGATTTAATATGGGCGAAGCTTCGCTATATTCTGAAATTGCAAAATTAATATTTTCCTTGAATAATTAGATATGTTAAACAAGTTAATTCTGTATAAGCAAGGAAATTGAAATTAGAAAACGAATATGAGATGGCAAAAACTTTATTCTCGATTGTAGTGTAATAAAAACTTTTAAGATTATTCTGAGTGATGATGAGGCAAAAGTAATTGATTATTAAATCGGTGCAATTTCCGAATCTAAGCAAAAGGAACTGATTATTTGCGAGTATGTAAAAGCAAAACTTGGCTCACGACATTCTGCGTTGTTATAAACTGAAACCATATCGAGAACATATCATCCATTATTTATATCGAAATGACCTCAGAGAGTTGCATCTGCCCATCACAGGAGTTCTTGATTCTCTTGGATATTATTCTGTGGAAAGGTGGGGCAAAAAGATCGGAAGATCTGCATGTAAAACCAAAACTTGATTGACGGCGTTTCACGAGAGCATATGCATGAAACGACTATGCCCTTTACGACTAATTAACCCCACGCAGACGGATCTGTACATCACAAAAATAAAATTGTTCTGCGAAATTATGAAACAAACTTCAGAAGCAATGGATTTAATCAGAGTGAATCGGGACCTGAGCAAAAAGAACTGGAATGTCTGCGTATAAAAGCAAAAAACTTGCATCGCACCTAGACAGACCATATTGTACGTGGTATACGCCTAAATGACCTCATACAAATGGATTTGCCCGTCAGCAAAATTATTGATTTTTTTTTGTTCTGTGGAAAGATGGGGCAAAATATTGCAGTACGCAGTTTAAAAATGCGGTAATAAAAGTGAGCTGTGCCCACTAAACATTCTTTTGGTAAAATTTCTGTACGAATTTTGGGACAGTTTTATACCCCTAATACAGGTATTTCTTCTAACAACCGGTAATGATATTTCATGTAGCCTGGAACATTTAAAATTTCAATATAGGCCAGTTAAAGTAGGAATATCCAAGAATGAAAAATATGAGGGACATGAAGTACGTTTTGAAGGTGCATTCATATTTCTAATAGCCAATTTCTCTAATCGAAATACTACACTGTATAGTATGCATAAACGCACCCTAAAGCGATAGTTCCATATCTTAATTCTGATTGAAAATTAGAAAATAGTAGAAACTCAGAGTGATATCTAAATTGATTACTTTCTGCTGCAGATGACAGGTATTGACACAAATTTCTAATATGTGTTTCCCCAATTCAAATTATCTAATCTAATGAATACTTAATAAGACTGGATTCGTGCATAAAGACTGGTTTTTCCTCATTTACATAAAGCTGATTGTTATGAAACCACTTAGTAAAAGCATTTAGCAAAATATGTGTTCTTAAAATTAAATTCTCTGTACTGCCCTCAGCAACTAGGAAACTGATATCATTCGCATACATCATTTTTGTTAAGAGGTCGTTAACGTAAATAACAAACAGTACGGGGCCAAGCACTGATCCTTGCGGAACACCTCCGCCAATTACCCTGCTTTCGGATTTGTGATCTATTTTTAAAATAAAAATCAAACCAGTCATATTTTTCCGCGTATTCCATAATTATTCAATGTTATCTGTATTTTATATTGTTCGTTCATAAATGTAAATGTGCATTCGTCTTATATAACTTTTCAACGTGTAATCTGCAGTCGACTAAATAACATTATGTTACGATATATAATTAGCGTCATAGTCCCTAGTTTAATGATTCACAATTTGCAATAATTTGAAAAAGATATTAAGATATTAAAATGTTGAAACGTCGTTAAATTTAAAATCTGCCTTTAATTGAGCCAAAAGATCCACTAATACTTGTCACATAATTATAATTGCTCAATTTCTGTACCTAATAGTATCTGATGCTCATCTAAATCAAAGGATTTGCTTAGGTCCACGAAAACTCCTATAAATTTTCTTTTCTGGTTATTTAGTTCATTGAGCAGATAATTTATAAATTCAATCATTGCGGTATCTCTGATTTATTTTTATAAAACCATGTTGATCGCTCAAAATATTGAAGTTATTTAAAATGATGTCAACCCTTCCCATAAGCTACGCAAAATCTTTACACTTTCGCACTACAACAAAATATTCTGTTAAACATGTTCGAAAACAATTTTACCTCAAAAATATTTTATTCATCACTTGAGTTGAGTTTCTTCTCTATCTCTTAGATTTTCTCAACAATATTCAAACTCTTTCTCTTTGGTCATTTTCTTTGAAAGGAGTTTTTCGGCATTTTCAAAGTGCTCTTCTTATATGTTATCTTTTTCAATTGCTGTTTAATTTTATCTATTACCACGTTGTTATTTTAGTTTTTTTATATTTTTCTTGAAACGTTCGCAAAGCGGTTTATTATCGTTACTGATGAACTCGAAAATCCTTCAGCACCAACCATGTGGAGATTTGTATTTTCGTTGTCATCTTGGATCTTTATGAGAAAAGATTTTTTTGTAAGTTGGCAAACTTTGCGACATTTCCTACCATCAACGTTGTACCTGAAACTTAATTCTTGTGCACTGTTGAAAATATTACGTGTTGGCGTTAATTTTGCGCTAGTCAAATATTTTAGTGTTGATTTTTCCAAACTTTGCCAGACGAGTTGACTACGCGTATTTAATAGAACAGAAATTATTAGAATTTCGTGTGAATTCTTTGTTTAGATATAAGGATTGACTATTTTTCTAGACATTCAGAAACGTCAACCAATCAGAATTTTTCCCTTGAATAGAAATATAGAGACCCCACTTATTCTAATACGGTATTGCATTATACGCACCACCTGCATTGCACGTGTATCTGTTTTCGAGTTTGTTTCTGCGTATTAACATATCCA
The DNA here is from genome assembly GCA_004143645.1 of Protaetia brevitarsis. Lineage (NCBI taxonomy): Eukaryota > Metazoa > Arthropoda > Insecta > Coleoptera > Scarabaeidae > Protaetia > Protaetia brevitarsis. The sequence continues at coordinate 56,383 of RXPK01004387.1, forward strand.
AACAAACCACCAAATGTGACTGACCTGCAAAGTGTAACCTTGTGTTATTAAAGGTTAATTCCAGTGGACATAAAAAATTTCAACATCTTAAAGATGTATTGGGAACATCTATTTACGCAATTAGTTTAGATTTGAATCAAATAGCATAAACATTCACTTAATTTTATAATAGTTCTCACAAAAATCATTTTAAAATTGGTACGTTTAGTTGAAACCAAAACTTGTGAATGAGTGGTTTTGCATATTTATAATTGAGAAAATGTCTTAAAGAGAGAATATTATAGCACTAAGAAATAGGAGTTGCATATTAAAAAGACGTTGTGTTTAGAAAATGGTGTTAAAACACCCAATAGATCGCATTCATTTAGTTAAACAGCTTGTAAATTTGTCTAGTCTAGATCAAATAAAATGTGACTAGAAGTATTTTATAATTCCACGTGTCAGTTGGACAAAATAACCCCTTAGCAATAGACAATACTTGACTATCTTTGCTCGTCAAATTTAAACTTCTATAGTTCTCGACAAAATAACACGAAAAGAGTGTGGACCTCTCATGACTATTAAATTAGTCAAAAAAGTGTTAAAATTTTCAACAGTGTGCCGTGGTATTCCATAAATGAGTTTTATCAGTTTTGTTGTCATTAAATTTGTGTAGCTTCATGACAGTGTTCTGTGGGTTTTCCTTTGGAATTCCACACGCACATTAAATTAACTTCATCATTTTCAGTTTATTCCTTCGAATTTATGTAAGTATGTCTCACAAAAAAAAACAGGATCTGGTATACCTACATACATGTGAATACTGTAAATAGCTTAGCTAAGCTATCTAAATACTGGCTACTAAAATTATAAACATTCTTTTCAACTGGTACTTATTTTATTATTTTGCATGTTCCATTGTAGAAATATACGTATCATATTTAATTATGATTATTCAAATGTTATTAGTCATTAAATCTATCCAACGATTTGCTTTTAAAATTAATTCTAAACGATGAAAACATTCTCCTAAACCGATTTTTATTGGAATTGTAGTGAGATATTTCGGTGGCGGTAAAGGATATTTCACTTATACTGCTTTGCTATTCCGAATGCGTTGGGAGAATCCTGCGAGGACGTAAAGTTATCGTAGTATTATGTCATCTATAATTTTACCCGGGCGAAATGCCTCCTTCAACTATTTATAACTATGAATATATGCGTGGTAATTTGAAGTAGAGTACAGATAGCAGCAGACAAGCGAATCCGGATTATTTGGATGCCGGTGCGCCAAAACCCCGGATCGGGACGTTCGGGTGTTCGATTGTGCGGAGAAGAGTGGGGTTACACATTGTAGGTCGGCGGAGAAAAGAAGTTATAGATGGCGGAGGCAGGTACTACACACTCGCCGTGTATAGATAGGTCTTGCCGCTGTATCGCAGGAATAGCAGGTTCGCGACGGACTTCAACATTAGCGTTGACCGCTACCGGTGGGTTGTGGGCGTGGTGCAAGATCGCGCAGTCGTGTCCTGGTTGGCACGAGGAGTTCGACGTACCGCCCAATCACGAATCCGGGCCAGGGCGCGTCCGTCCCACAGCACATTCACATTTTATTCTATTTCTTGTCTACAAAATAACAAACAAAAGTCTGAGGAGCTATGATGCTGCCTTGCATCTTGTGTGCGCCGTTTCAAAACAAGGCCGTCCTGCTAGGTAGGCTAACCGGTTAGTCCAATGTATATGCCAGTCGTCGTCATCGTCGATGCCTCTTTTCTCTCGCGGGCGCGCTACGGCCGACGTTACCTACAATAAAACAAATTAAATATCCACTCACTCGCCATGCTATGTCGTCTCTTGCCGCCTGATTTTATGTCGACTTCTCCTTACCCTATGTCTCGCCGTCCCCCACGCCGTCTCGCCCGCTGGGCCCTCGAAATGCCGAAACAATCAAACTTGCATCGTAACTTCACTCCATATGTGAAATTCCTAAACTACACTTTCTTTCACCTGTGTGTTTATACCATTATACCTAATCCTGGGGACCCCACCCATACGGGAAAAATCGAATTGCCCTTCGGTTCCACTCCCTCCCCCCACCTTCTTTTCCCCGCTTCCATCCCCCCAATTCGCTGGAAGAAAAGAAAAAACAGACGATTGTTGTAATTTTATTTGTGGAGATGGCACAGCCTCAGACTAAAGTCATATTCATTTATTCTTTTTTATATTATGGTGGAATCTTTTTTCGTTCAATTTCTAGTAGATTAAAAAGGAAAAGGATAATTTTGTGTCTTCGTAAATTCGTTGATCTTTCTAATATAGTGTTATAAATTTTGCGTTCAGTTTGACGATTTAAAGCAATTCATTTTTATCGATTCTAAAAGCGCATAAGAAGCCATAAAATTTGTACTGCTACAGAAATATCGATTTTGGAACTTTTCATTTGCGTCCGAATTCTCTCATTCCCACAGCATGTGGTAGGCGTTCTCTATCATTCTATCGCGAGATCATATACTAAGATCTGTTATTCTCTCTAAACTTCCATGAGAGATCTGATAATCGAACAAACTTGACCGGTCTAGTATTGTATAACTCATAATCGAACACTTACCTGATACATTAAGTATAAGCCTACTACGCTGACACCAATTAGTCAACCCATCAAGGTCCCTTTGCAATACAGCAGAATCAGGAGGTGTTCTAATTCTTAAAAAAAAATACAATAGACAATTAGAATAAATATAAGAAAAGGAGGGGTCCAAGTTACTCCCTGTGAGAACACTAGATAATACCGATAACGCCTTAAGCAGAACGCGCATTGAATCGGCTCGGTTCGGTCGGCTACGTGAAGTTAAATGAAGGGTCGCGCACATTGTTCTTTTCCGAGTCGACCAAGCCAAGTCGAGCCAGTGCGCGTCCTGCTTAAGAACCTTTCTTATAGTAGCAGACCATCTGTCGTTGTTGCACAAATAAGATGCAGGAAGTTGTGAAAAGCGTATTAGAGTAACCAAAAGCACTGGATTCCTGTAATAAATTCATGAATTTAACCTATTCGAAAATTTTTTCAAAAGTCGGTCCACATATATTACATCCTTTGCCATATCTGCCTGAAATAGTAGGTATTAGAACCGCATCACAAAAAATTAATTAAACAGCCTCAATAGATCTGCGATTAATGAACATATAGGGTATCAGCTAACTATATTTAATTTGATGGCAGAATCTAGAAAACGAAATCTATTCGAAATCTTTGATGCCGTCAAGACGATAATTTGCTAAATTTTTTATAGTAGCGAACCATCTGTCATTCGTTGCACAATATAAGATGCAGGAAGTTGTAAAGCGTATTAGAGTACCAAAAGCACTGGATTCCTGTAAATAAAGTCATGATTTAACCTATCGAAAATTTTTCAAAGTCGGTCCACATATATTAATTCCATTTGGCATATCTGCTGAAATGTAGGTATTAGAAACCGCATCACAAAAAACTTAATTAAAGCAGTCAATAGATATCTGCGATTAATGAACCATATAGGGTATCAGCTAACTTATATTTAATTTGATGGGCAGATCTAGAAAACGAAATCTATTCGAAATCTTTGTTGCGTCAGGACGATAATTTGCTTAATTTTTCTTATAGTAGCAAACATCTGTCATTCGTTGCAAATAAGTGCAGGAAGTTGTAAAGGCGTATTAGAGTAACCCAAAAGCACTAGATTCCTGTAATAAATGTCGATGATTTAACCTATCGAAATTTTTTCAAAGTCGGTCACATATATACATCCATTTGCCATATCTGCTGAAATAGTTAGTATTAGAACCGCTCACAAAAAATTAATTATTGCCTCAATGATCTCGATTAATGAAACCCTGTAGCATCAGCTAATATTTTATTTTGGAGAACTAGAAAACGAATCTATTCGAATTTTTTATGCCGTCAGGACGATAATTTGCTAAATTTTCAGTCATTCTTGTGAACACACATATCCACTATCTGGGAACACACATACTTAAGAGAGATTAAGATGTTATAAATAAAATCAGCAAACCTTATATATACAGGTGACATAGAAAAACTACAATGATTGCACATTGATAAGGGACGAAGAAAATAAAAAAAGTCCTAACTAATGTCCATTGCTTTTTGTTTTCATTACAACTGTTGAGTTAAAGGCTTTATTACCAAACAACTTCAAAATAAAATATAAGTTCTATAAGGTGTTAATTGGTGACCTTTTCCTGATACACATTTCCAATCTTCGTGTTAATGCTGACGAATCTTTGAAATATTAGGCATATTCCGAAATCTGTCAGCAGCTCTACAATTCTGTTCCATTATTGTCTTCACTATTTAGTTCTGCGCATTACACTTCATTTATAAATCTGAAATGAAAATCGAGGATTAAGGGCTGCCATGGTATGTTCCCCACGACCACACCTATTTCAAATTTTCTTTGAGAATTCCTTACTCTCCTAGTAATAGTGAGTGTGCCCGTCATGCATGTATACTTTTTCTATAACATTCAATGAAATCAATATAGTATCAGTTCTTTTAAAAAAAAATCGATAGAGTTCGCCTTCATCGTCTGGGCATTCGAAATGACAATTAGATAATAATTGTCGCTTATACTGAACTTATGGTACCCCTATGGTGATTCGTATTTGTTTTGATGAGGGTTTTCATCGCTCCAATAATGCATATTGGGAATATTCAAAATGCCATCGCGGCTAAAACCTGCTGAACCATCCACATCTGAAGGAGGTCTTTCAATTTTAACGCGTTTAAAGGCTTCCGGATACGACATTTGATTATTTTGTTCACTATTACACGTTCGGAACACAAATCAATGAAAGCATCCATATTATACTATTGCAGGGGGGTCCATACACTCTAAAAACTAATAAAATTTTGTACTGCTATCGAAAATTTTTTCAAAGTCGGTCCACATATATTACATCCATTTGCCATATCTGCTGAAATGTAGGTTTAGAAACCAGCATCACACAAAAAACTTAATTAATTAGGGCCTCAATAGATCTGCGATTAATGAAACCATATAGGGCATACTATTGCAGGGGGGTCCATACACTCTAAAAACTAATAAAATTTTGTACTGCTACAGAAATACTAATTTTGGAATTATAAAAATTCACTTCAACTTTGTAATATATAGTCTTTTTTCCGTCTGAATTCTCTCAATTCTATATCCCATCATCCTATCACACAATCTGTAATTGGTATCTGCAGTGTTCATCCTAATTTTCTGTAAGTGTCCTGTTAGGAGACCTGCTACACTGCAAGGATGAGCCTTACTGACCTGCAGTCGTTCTTCAGTTTTCTTTTTTTGATGGTCCCGACCGCCAGGCGAGGACAAGGTTTCTAGTAATGGGCGTGGAGAATTCCACAACTAGCAGCTGCACAAAGAAGTCGCTCTGAAAGATGACAGGCTTAATTAATAAGGCAAAATTAGAGAGCCTCTTCTAGGAGAAATGGATACATAGATCTGAAAAGATGGCGGTGAAACGGGTTCTTGGGCGTCCCGCACCCTAACCTAAACTAATCTATTAGAGATGGCATAAGTATCATGGTTCTCACCACTTGAGTTATGTCAGGCCTATATTAGGTTCTACCCCCATGTTTTTCATGATCTGTTCTGGCCAGCATGAATGTTGCTATTTCTCACTTGGAGTTTGAGGTCCATGATTAAATCATTGCATGCCAAGTTTTCTTTTTAATCCCATTTCATTATAGCTCGTCCATAATCAGTTCCATTGAGAGTACAAAACTGCCTGCGGATCTCTTTCGAGATCTTTGCATATGTTTGTAAATTGATTATAGATTATTTCTATTATCGAACGTAATATTTTTTTGTGCTGATAGTCAAGAGAATGTGTTTAAGGTTTTCCGTATGATTTTAAGACAATATGTATTTTCTTCTGTTTTTTTAATTAGCATTGTAAAATTACTCAATGGATTAATTAAACAAGTGTTCAACGTTCAGTTCTAAAGCATAACATTATTTTTAATGGCCGTTTATCATGTTTGATCATATCTACACGTATTAATTAATAACAACAAATTAACAATAATAACTTTAACGCAATCACACCGATATTAGATCTGTATTCGCTCAAGACTCGCATTAATTAGCACTTGTGTGTGAATGAGATTAGTTTTCTTCACTTTCAGAGACGCTGCTGATGGACAAACTTTCCTTCTTCTAGAAATCCCAGTTCCGTAAAAGATACATTAAACTTGTCAATTTCTATGTTTGCAAATTCCCCACTCAATCGGAGATGCTTAAATACGAGATTTTATCGAGACTCCCTCTCCCCCACCCTCTCGCGGGGTACCGGGGGTCGGCGAACGGTGATCCTCCCCTCCCTCACACCTCGAGCCATTCCGTTGCTCCTCACCATCCACATTTCACACACATACCACACAACACACCACTGGGTATTTCATAGATTGCTTATCTATAAGAACTGGGACAAATATGCTGTCAAATCCTCAGCGTCGCCGTAGAGAAGTCGGAAGGATAAATATAAAGGCGATACAAATTCCGCCTTTGGCGTCTGATGCGCTTTCCTGACTTCTGCATATAATTAGCACCCCCAGTCTGCAAAGTAATTGCGTGCAACCCCTATTGAGACTTACTATGAATGTAAATGTGCTTGTTCGTCTTTTTCATTGGCGTCTCTTTTTTTTGGGTTTAATTTTATGTTTCTCGCTTTAATTCTCTTCGTTTTTACTTCTTCTTTTTTTTTATCAGCACAGGCTCCCTCCTCGAGGAGAAACTAATCAATCTTTTGCTTAACACATATATATAGGTATTCCAAAAGAAGAAGACATAGTACTCGAAAAGGAATCCATATTCAAAACTGATTCTCTGAACATTGCTCATGATCTGATATTTATTTATTTATTCATTTATTACAAAGGATTCAAACTGGAATACAAATTCCATATTAGATTAATTTCTTAATTAAACAAGCAAATAAACTAAGTATATGTTATATCTATTGCATCAGCTACCACAACTTATCTCATTCCGACATCATACCTAAGAAAATTTAGGTACTATTTGTTAACCTAACTATCATAAGAATAAACTATGTACCAATATTTTGTGATATCAACTTTACCCCATACATTGGGTAAGTGAATTAACAATCTTTAACAACAACAATCTTAATGCCAACCTGATTTAGATTTAATAGCCAAAAATCCTCTTGATAACTGCAAAATATGTTAATCTCCTGTAAGATCTGCATAGTTTTGCATTTTAATAATTTATCTTGGTAAGTTCTTCAGTATCAGTGCAGCTGAAACTACTTTCTCCAATTGGATTTCCTGTTAGCGTCGATGTGTTTGAATGTCAGACTGGTGATCATCAAACACATATCGTGTTGCTATCAGATTCTTGCTGGCGTGTTTTCCTGTCGCTTTAGGTCCTTGATCATTAAATCGGCGACGCCTATACTTTTCCGCTGAAATATTATTTTCTTCCTTCGCTTTTGCTGGGAACCACGGCTGTGTCTTAAAGTCTCTAAATGGTTAATTTAAGCTTCGTTGTTTTCAGATTCCGTGGAATTTTTTTAAGAACACATCAGCGTTAAATGGACTTATGCCGGTATTGCGCAAAACCAGCGATAGAATTCTCTTTAGACTACTGCCTATCTTTTGGTAATTTTTTCGTTGAGCAGTCGCGAAAATAATGTTTTCGGGAGGACGCCATGTTTTTTTTTATTTTCCAATCATTCAATACAATCCTCCAACACGCTTTGATGGGTCTGAAATAGGCACATTCAAATGGTTGCAGCAAATGCGTCGGGTTTGGGGAGTTATTAGGGGCAAACTTTATGGTTGTTGGATGGATTCACATGTTTATATAACACTAATTGTTAGATAACTGTTTAAAGATTGTCTCCATATCACTATTTTTCGAACCATTTCATTTTCGAAGTAGAGCAATGTAGAGTAAAAACCAGTCTTCAAGGAGCTCCGTATCAAAACCAGCCACTCAAACTTCTGTTATACCTTGAACCTTTCTCGGCCGTTTTCTGGAAGCATGGTTCCATCGGCCGCTATGGCGAACATTACAGTGGTGCTAGTTTTTGATGTGTCTATTGACCGATATTTGAAAAATTGAAAAATGTGTTTCATCATAATTCACTTATGTTAGAGGGTGGACGTTCGAATGGTCTCTCTTTGATTATTAAATATTGCTTTCACAATTTCCTACTTAAGACCAGCCCTAACACGTTTCGTGTTTTCAGCCAATTTGATTGTTAGCTGTGAATTTCGTCTCATTAAGGATTTTAAGCAGTCGATTCCGGGAAGATTATTTTTAAATCTTCTTTCTGTTTTTCCCATTTTATCCAGATATTGTCGAACTGTTTCTCGTACATCTGTAGGAATCCCCATTGTGGCAGATATGAGTGATGGGTTTCAGTAATTCTTTACTACTTCTTCCTCGGTAAATACTGGTTTGGCGCCCGTATTTTAATGGATGGGGTCCTATAAGTCTTCTCTGTACTGTAAAATAAGGAACGCCATATTATCGGAAGCTCGCCGAATTGACGTGCCACCTCGTCTTTAAAATAAATTGGAAATATTGCGTATTAATACAAAATCTTTACCTATCGCCAAAATAGCCTTATTACGAAGTTTTAACATCATCGACATTGTTTTGACTATTTTTAATTAATTTTCGTTGCTGCCTCGTTTATCCATATTTGTCATTTTTTTTTATAAAAACTAGGATTAGGTTCAGCTTACATAACTAGGACAATGTATTGAATAGCGTATTATTATTAATGATAGAAAACGATATCTAGCAACTGAGGAACCGAAAATTATCTTTAGTGTGCGTGCACTCAAACTTGGTCTAATTTTTGAAATGACAGTCAATGCACTTAAACATGCTTATATATATGTACTTACCTGAAGAATGGCCAACGCATGCGATACCTAGCCATATTGCTGGCAGATAAGGAACTTATGCGAGTAATATCATTTATTACATGTTGTCTCATTCACCCTCGTGATTTCATTTAACCCGTTTTGACGTACCTAATTCATAAGGAAAATGCAGATAGGGCTCTGAGCAAACAAAAGATAAATTTCTATTGACCTCTAATCGCACTAAATGGTACTATTAAGATAGGCAATTTACTTTATAGTCATAGAACACGTATATTTTTCAAAGAATTTCTCCGATCAAAGCCGAAACTCAAGAATTTGTAACATTAAAATCCCATTATTTAAAACATGAAATGTTTGCAGCGTGTATGTTTATTTGGTGATTGTTTATTTATTGTTTTTATTAATGTGCTTTGGTACGATTGGAAAAGTTGAAATTGTTGGTTTAGATCGCGTTTATCAGACTTAAACCTCTGTGCTCGGTGTGACACGGATATGAAATCTATAATTGAATATGATATCGGCGTATTCTTTATTCCTATATTTCTCGCGTAAAAGACCTCCCCACTCCGGTAATTGATCCTGATTTACATAATGTTCCCAAGGACCTGGGAAAGGCGCGAACTGCGAAGGTGTGTATCGGTTTTACAAATTTGGCATCGCTAACTCGAATTATTCGCCCTGTATCGGATGTGGGGCTCCATTTCTCGTCGTCGGCCGCCGAAAAAATGAAATGCACACACTCGCAGGTCCCCCTGCAGCGCGAGAGGAAAGAAGAAACTAAATTAAGGATGATAGTATGATTATGACATTTTTACATGAAAATAGCGGCAGGTCTTTCTTTAAAAATATTGCTGACGTGAGGCGAATTCCGAATTTATTTTAAAATTCTCCCGCGGTATCGTCTCGGATGTGCGAATTCTTATTTTAAGGCAAAATAAAACGGTGCTGTGATTCGAATCTGCGTGTAAAATACTTCTTATTGCAGCCATAAAATCGCAAAAATCAAAATTGTTATGGAAGCTCAGAAGACAGTGTTGTTCTTTAAAAAAAAAAAGATGATGAATACGGTGTTGGGGGAGGGGGGCGTCTTGCATGATTTTGCTACAGTTATCGTAAACAACAAAATGCATTATGGTGGAAAATAGAGGAATCACGGTCGCGCCACCAACCACTAAAGCGAGATGTGCCAACAAGGTAGTGTTTGGCCCTCTCTTATATATTTCGTATGTAAGTGACGTATCGCCTGTTTGGGCCCGATATAGTCATGTTTGCAGGACGATACGACGTTTCTAGTATCGGTAAACGATCCTGCCCCGAATTAAGATTGAGGCCAATAGCAAACTAACTGGGTTAATGATTACTTTAAGCGTAATAACCGTACTTAAATGCTAAGAGGACCGTTTTTTATGGAATTTAGAACGAGCAACTTGACGAGGGGACTATTCGCATTGTAATAGCATTTAATCCAAACTAGGTACAAGAGATACACAAAAGATACGTCATAACAAACAATATACATAATAAATCTGTGTAAGATATACAACTAAACATCCACTGAAAGTAGTCATTAATATATATAGGGTATGATCCTCCAAATATAGCTTTAAGCGTTCTCTTAAAGCTCGTGCAGATATTGTTTTAACCTATCGGGAGGCGATTATACAAGTTTACTCCCATTATGTTTGGCCCAGGACTTGTGAAGAAAGACTATGTTTGCAATAATATGCTCTATTTCTTGTGTCAGTAAACGAATAAAGGTAGATGGTATTAGTAACAACAAGTTAATCCCCTCACTTTTTGGGCCTTGTGGTGATTCGAAAATGCGACTGGGGGAGCATAGAGACCTGCTCAGCCGAAAAATTGGCTAAGGCGGTTCACATACTGTCTCGGTTAAAGGATGCAGTTAGTTTTGATGTATTAAAAAATGTATTATTGTGCCACTTTAATTCTTGACTATCATATGCTAGCATGGGGAGCAACCTTTGATATATCGAAATTAAACTGATATCATTCTTACAACACCAGCAATTCTCATGTTTTGGAGGTGCCATGGCATAGACTCGCACTTAGTAAAAAATCCTTGTTATATAGCTATCACTGTTTACAATAAGCTCTCATTTGTACCATTCCCAAGAATAATCTATTTTATAATTATTTTTAATATTTAAAACTTGTGGTGGGTAAAGGTGTTGTCAAAACCTTATTTTTCTCTTTGGAGTGGTTGGGTAAAGCGCAAGATCTTTTCCCCGTGCGATAATCACTCCTATGTTGGCTAATTCGGTACTTCAGGCTATTTTGGCTAGTTTGACCAATATAACACCCATCACAGTCCAGTCAGGAAACTTTGTAAACGGAATTCATTTTGAATGGAAGTGGGTATTATTATTATTATACTAAATAATGATTCTAAGTGTTGAAGGGGTTCAGTTAATTCAAAATTTTTGTTTTCTACAAATTTGAGCGTTTTTGTTACGCTTGAGAAAAGAGAAGAAAAACTTCTAATTGCCCGACTAAATCTTCTTTTACAATTAATGCTTGGACAGCTGTAACACTAAATAGGTTCTAAAAAAAACGTTTTTAAATGCGGCTTCTAACCATGTATCCCATCGTGTTAATACAGGTTCTAACGGCAAAAGGATATTCCGGCACATTTCTTTATATAACTTTATCCTAATTACTCCTTTCAATAAAATCTTTCAAATGGGCTAATTAATGAACTAGCATCGGGAAATTCTTCACGAATAAGTTCAGCAATGCGGCGATGTATTCCATGCATGTTAGATGTAACATGTTTTTTGAGCTCGTTACCTGCCACAGAATCTGAGAGACAGGGTGGAACTTTTAAGCATTCGTCACCAGCTACATTTTTTACACTGTTAATGATAATGTCGGTAATATCGTTTGCAGTGACATGCAATCTCTTTTTTGTAGCTACTAAAAATGACGATTCAATGTACCAACCATTACATTAACAACGCATCTGCGCTAATCCAGAGATAATTTTCATCTAATTTTGAATTTATTGTTGTGTTGCATTGCTTACATACATAAAAAGAAATATTCAATTTAAAGAAATTTTTACTCAAGTTAAGAATATCATTGTTTCATATATACGCAAAATAAATATATTCTTGAACAAAATAATGTTTATTAATCTTAAGAAAAAAATATCTTAATCCAAAAAAAACGTTATTGAATTAAATAAACTTACTACTAGTTGAAACATTGCAGTTTCAGCCTAGCTATGTAGATATCTTAGTAAAGAATATTTTTCCTTGAATGAAGCTTTATTTTCTTGCAATGAATTTTAAATTTTACTCTAAAGAAAAATACACTTTATTCAAGAGATTACATAGGGTTGGTAAAAAAGACTTTTACTTGAACTAAATATTTGTTATTTTGATAGAAGATTGTAGTTTTATTTGCACAATACTAGATACTGTTCTAAAATGTATTTTTTTATGTGTATATAAAACCTGCCACTAACATCAAACTGGATACTAGATATATATATATAATATATAATTATATATATCTCTATCTAGTATTCTATTTGGTATTAATGGCAATTTTTTATATATAAAAAATAATTTTAGGAAATACAGCAGTTTTGTAAGTAATACCACAATCTTCTTTCAATATATATTTAGTTCAAGTGCAAGTCTTCTTTTCAGATTGTTTTTACATTTCTTTAGTTACCATAATAATAATGTTACATACTATTATAACATCATTTATATTTAAAAAAAACAAAAAGCTATCCTGAACATAAATTTATTTTTTATTTATAATTTTGGCGTTATAGAAAAAAACCTATTCCAGCAATATAGCACACACTCATAAAGAGATTTTCTAATTTTCCGCAACGTGCAATCGAATTTTCTGGATCCTTAATATCGCCTTTAATCTTCAACTGTTCTTCCGAATATCGGCAGTCACTGGTGCTCCTTTATTAACATTCCAAAATCTTCGGGTATCTAAATGGATACATTGCAATGAAACATATACTTCACAATAAATAGTAAGATAAGAAGGTGTGGTATAATAGTTAGTATATTTTTACTTGTTAGTGCAAATAAGCATTCGAATGTAGGCCATGCTGTTTTTAATTTTTATTTTTCACCTCAATTAAACAACATAATTATAATTATTAATTTATTAATTTATACAGCTTATGGCTAGCAAACATTTTATAATCTTCTAATTATTACCTTTTAAAGGTTTGTTGTAGACCAAGAAAGCTTAAGATTACTTAAATCAGAGAAATAGGAAATTAGAACAGGATATGTTGATTTACAAAGCAAAACATACCTTCGCATGGATAAAAATGCTGTTTTGCTTCCAAACTGGTGTTTCCAATGCTTTTTTCTTCGACATTTCGCAGCCCCGTTGGAGGCAGTAAATGCAGAGGAATTAAAAATTGGTAGGCAAATTTTAAATCTGTAATTAAATATACGTTAAATAATTCTATAAATTAGAAAAAGATAATTACCTTTCAAAGACTTCCATTATCAAAAAGCTTAAATACGGTTCTGCAGTTTAAAAATAAAGCAGTTAAACCTTGAATTACTTACCGACTTCCTACTATTATATATACAATTTAACGTATTTAGCACCACCGCAATTCACATTTCTATCTTCGATGCATGCACACAACTACTGCATTATTGGTAATCGTTCGAGTGTCATGTAGCCAAATTCACCCACCGCAAAAATGATCATATTTTTAAAACAAATTTTCAACGTTAACATAAGTACTTTTAAATTTACCTCAAATATTAAAATCCTTAATAAAAGAATTTATTTTCTTAATTCAAATATCTGATCCACTCTTTCGTTGCCTCTTTTATTTCTTAGATCGAAAAATTTGTTTCTTGGAGAAAATATATTTTTCTTAAAACAAGTCTTATAACCAAGAATATTATCGATTACAACCAAGTAAAATATTTGTTTCTATACAATAATAATTTCTTATTTCAAATAAGGTAATGTCAGGTAAGTGTGTATGTAGTAAAAATTGCATAGTGTGAAGAAAATGTAACACTGTTCACATAATAACACATTTTGATAAATTTTACATATAGAAGTACGTAATATATGCCCAGTTGTAAGCCTTCAATAGATACACCTTTTATAATTATCAACGGATTACTAGAGAAAAAAAGAAATTTTAAACAGTGTCAATACTACACACTCCAGCCAGCAAATGGGACAAGTGCGTAATCGTTCCGCATTTTATATATTAATAGCATTATCCTTTAGTTCGGCCAAGTGTGCAATACTATACTGATGCCTTTTTAATAAGCTATGATAAATTTACGAAATATTTAAGTTATTACACGTTAGCAGATGTGAATTTTTATTTGTAAAACTAGTATGAAGTTTTAGAGGACATTAGTAATATAACAGAGGACATGCTTATTTTAATTTTAAAAATAAATGCAAGCCAATCTACACGCTTGCTCCGTTGCACACTTACACGACTTTACCTTACAGATATATTTGAATGAAGTAAAACTTTTTAAAGAAATATATTTACTTAACTGAAGAAATCCTTTTTATGTGTGTAGGTACATAATATCCTGTTTGGTATATTTTTTTAAAGAAACCCACGGAGGAGTGTACCTGTAATTTATTTAATGGGATATTGGCATCAAGGAAAAGCTGCGCCATTAAGATCAAGTGGTGATTCATTTTCGTGTGAAATGCCTCTTTGGTATTCAATATGCCTCGTACTTTTCAAATGCCGCTCAAGGGTATATTTGTCCCTGTATCTTAATTGCGCAGAATAATTTTTTTGTTAATGACAGTGAAAGGGGGTGCCATATTATGAAACAATGCTTGACATTCTCATCATTGTTGGGAAATGATAAACTAAGAACGATTAAAATAAAACGAAAAAATACGAAACATAATTTTGATTAACTACTCAACAATATTATGTCAACAAACCCTGTCGTTTTTTTTATGTAAGAAAAAAGTTTTGTAATGAATTATTTAATTAATTCTTACATCTATCCAAAGCGCCAAGTAAATCGGGCCTTTTAGTGCAAGATTTTATTAACTATAGATCCTCTTAGATTATATTCAAATCAATCATTGTCAAAATTATTGTCCCTTGCGAAGCTTAAGGATATTAAGAAAAAATTGAGGGCTATAAGTCAGTTGTCATTTATAGTCTTGGCATGTAGAAATACAGCAGGCTCGTATATCAAACATCAAAAGGAGAAAGGCAGATAAGGTGCAGACGCAGCCTTCCAGGGTCAGTCCCTACAGCGGTCATTTATTCCGTTTAGAGGATAATCTGGATAATAGCTCTGAGTTATCTCAGTTACGGCCTTGGTTTATGCGTGAATTCTCTATATTATATTAGTCCTATACCGGCTTTAGGAAGAGTATATATGTATGTGTATCGGATATATCTGTGCATGTGTACGGTCGGGTATTTTAAGATTCTTCAGCGCGAAAATATAATCCGGGGGACGGAAATAAATAACGTCCCTCACAACTCGCAATCCCGAATCTGTGGCGCTCCTTTTACAAAGGTAGCCCGAGATCAAGTTATCGGCGACGTAGACACTAGACAGTCCTGCAGTAAAGCACCCCCCATTTCTCAAAACAGCTACAATAGTGGCTCAAGTTGATTATCGGGAAACTTTTCTCCATTCACACTTGACGTCAAATAAAGTAGATGACCTTCAGTGGCGGACAGCTAAGCTGTTATTTACAATTTCAAATGGGCGAGCGTCCGTCCGAACGGTCAACGATAGGGTGGAAATTCAGTTGGGGTGATGCCAAATGCACCTAACGACCTCTGCCACCCCCCTACCCTAAATGTATCGAGTTGTATATACTGTTACTGCGACAGTTTAGTCGCTAACGCGGCGACCAACCTCTCGCCTCCCCTCACGAAACAGTTTGCTACCCTAACGCCGAAAAGTCCTGACGATTATTTTCTTCACCTACATACGAATGTATATCGGATACAATATACCGGGTGTATTTTTTTTGTTTCCTACCTCTGCCGTGGCAGTATATAATATAATTATGAGTTTAAAAAACATAAATTCCGTTGGCCATGATGGAATACCTGTGAAGATACTGAAAGCATGTGCGAATGAGTTAGCGTACCCATTGTCCTGTTTGATAAACTTAACTCTAACAACCGGATGTTTTCCTGACGAACTCAAAAATTCAATAATAAAGTTGATTTACAAAAAAGGAGACAAATCAGACATCAAAAATTATAGACCAATATCTCTTTTTAGACAACAACAAAAAGAGAAACAAATTTAAAATGGGACATAAACAAACTTGGAAACGAGAAAGAGAGAGAGAAATTATGAATTAAAATTAGAAAAGCTACTGCACGAACGAGAGAAGGATAAGAACAATGTGGATAATGAGTGGATTGGTATTAAAAAAATGTATCGAAAAAGCAGCAGAAGAAACTATAGGAAGAGAACGAAGAACTAATAGAAAAGGATGGTATGACCAGAAGTGCCGTATGAAGATAAATGAAAAGTCCCAAGCAAGGATAAAATGGCTCAGATCAAGTAAACCAGAAGATTTGCAGGAATATAAAAGAATTAGAAATGAATCCAATAAATATATAAGAGAGCGTAAAAGGAAATGGATAAATAATATAAATGAGATAGAAATAGAAAGAATCAGTAGAAACACTAAAAGTTTTTTCAAGAAGATAAATGAACAAAATAAAAAATTATAAAGGAAAAGTTACCGGTGTAAAAGATAAAGATGGGAGAATTATAGAAGAGGAAAAAACAGTATAAGAGAATATGGGTAGACCATTTTAAGGAATTACTTAATGAGAATAATCGCCAGGAAGAGGAAATTATCGATGAAGGAAACGAAAGGGGTCAAGTGGAAGAATCAACAAGGGAAGACGTCACACGGATCATCAACAATGCTAGAAATGGTAAATCACCAGGGGAAGACGGGGTGAAATATAGAATTAATAAAATACGGAGGACCCAAGTAAGAGAGCAAATATATCAGTTAGTGATAAGGATATGGAAGAAGAAAGGATGCCGGAGGAATGGAGGAAAGGACAAATCCTAACGATACATAAAAAAGGCGACCAACAAAATTGTACTAACTACAGAGGCATTACATTATTAAATGTGGCGTATAAAATCGTGTCAGGAATTATACAGAGTCGGTTAGCTGAAAAAGCGGAAACGGTAATAGGACCGTATCAATGCGGATTTATGCGAGGAAGATCAACGGTGGATGCTATACATACAGTAAAGCAGATAATAGGAAAAAGCCATGAATATAATATGGAATTAGAAATGCTTTTTATAGACTTCCAACAGGCCTTTGATTCGCTAAATAGAAACCAACTTATGTCAGCATTGAAACAATTAGGGATAGACGTTAAGCTTAGAAGGTTGATCAAGATGACGATGATGGAATCAAAAGCCAGTGTAATAACTCAGAAAGGGGAAACGGAAGAGTTTAGTACCAACAAAGGAGTAAGGCAAGGAGATTCACTGTCAGCAACGCTTTTTAACTTAGCACTGGAATATATTACAAGAAGGATCAATAAGAACAATATTAGAACAGGAGGAGGGCAATTGGTTGCATATGCGGACGACGTGGTACTAATAACTAAGCAGAGAAAAATTATGGAAAAAATGCTGCAAGATATCGTAATAGAGGGGAAAAAATTGGGATTAAAAATAAATGAGGCTAAAACAAAAATAATGATCATTGGTAAAAGCATAAAGAAGAAAAAAATCAAAATAGGAGTACATGAATTTGAACAGACAAGTAAATTTAAATATCTAGGGCGTTATGATGGAAAGAGTGGGGAAAGAAAAACTGAAATTGATGAAAAAATTATGGCTGCAAATAGAGCATTTCATGCAAATAAAAATATTTTAAAAAGTAAGATAGTCTCCCAAAAATACAAAACTAATTATATATAAGACAATGATAAAGCCGATAATAACTTATGCTGCCTAAACAATGACTCTCACAAAAAAAGATGAAGAAGCTCTCAGAATAGCGGAAAGACGAATGATAAGATCAATACTAGGACCGATTAAAGTTGAAGAAGGAATATATAGAGGGAGGATGAACAGCGAAATATTGAAGGACCTAGATGGGGAGGATGTGGTTAGCGAAATAAAGAAGAAAAGGGTGAGGTGGCTAGGACATATATGGAGAACTGGACCATCTTCGGTGTTACGAACGGTGTTACTTTGGCAACCATCGGGTAAAAGAGGACGAGGGCGACCTAGAACAAGATGGCTACAGGAAGTGGAAGACGACCTTCGAAAAGCAGGAGTAAATAAATGGAAGGAGAAAGCTGGACTCAGGAAGATATGGAGGCGAGATCCACAGATAAAATTGAGATGAGGACTGATCCACCGCAAAAAATGGATCTAGAAAGCTTCCATAAGGGAGCGGGTGCAACCCCATAATGGGGTGTTTTTTCCCCACCATTATATATATATATATATATATATATATATATTATATATATATATATATATATATATATCTCTTTTATCAAACATCTCTAAAATATATGAGAAAATAATCCATCAAAGGTTTTACGGATTTTTATCGAAATTCAAAATAATCAACGAATTTCAGAATGCATACATGAAAGGAAGGTCGATTAATAGAGCAATTTATCAACTTTTGAATGCCGTACTGGAAGGTATAAATTTGGAATGCCAAACCATGGGCGTTTTCATGGATCTTTCAAGGGCCTTCGACAGCATAAATCATGATGCACTGCATAGTATATTGGTATCTATAGGAATAAGAGGCAATGCACTGAAATTAATTAAGTCTTACTTAACAAAGCGTAGGCAAAAACTGGAAGATAGGGATCCAGAGAGCGGACATATCATATTTTCTGACTGGCAAAAAATAGAACAAGGGGTGCCACAAGGGTCAGTGCTGAGACCATTATTGTTTTTAATATATATATAAATGAACTCCCGAAGGTATCAGACCACCAAAGCGTGTTATGTGCTGATGATCACTCAATTGTATTAAGAACAACAGGATCATTGGAGGAAGATCTAAAAAAATTTGTTACAAGATCATGAAAACTGGTTTAAAACCTATCACTTAAAGTTAAATATAGAAAAGACAAATTTTATAAATTTCGGATACTGCAAAAAAGAACCTTTGATTATTCCTTACAAGGATAAAATACTTACCACAGTCGGTGAAGTGAAGTTTCTTGGAGTGATCCTGGATTGCCAATTAAACTGGAAGCAGCATGTGAACTATTTGGCGGCGAAAATTGCAACCTTCGGTTATGCCCTGCGTGTTTTGTTCGGTTCGGTTGGTGTGGAAGCGGCGCTTTGTGCGTATCACGCATATGTTCAAACTCGCATCCGATATGGACTGATCTTCTGGGGAAACTCGGTTGAAGTGCAGAGAGTGTTTCGGTTGCAGAAAATGTGTCTTCGTAACATCTTCGCATTAAAAAGGAGTGAGACCTGCAAAGTAGTGTTTCTCGAAAATAAAATACTTACCATGCCGAGTTTATATGTCTTCGAATGCGCTATGTTTGTAAAAGAACATTACATGGAATTTTTTTACAACAAACACCTTGGTCATCATTATAATACCCGCGGCGTTGAAGCTAATTTTTTATTGGCACCACAGACTAAAAAAACTCTAATAAGCAAAAGTGTGGTTACACAAATTATAAAAATTTACAATTGCTTACCTGGTGAACTAAAAGAATTAGATACTAAAAAGTTTAAAAACAGACTATATACTTACCTAATTGAGAGAGCATTTTATACTATTGAGGAATTTATACAGTCGAGTGGTAACTAAAAGTATCACTTTTATGTTTTTGACAAAAGTACTCTTCGATTACTTGTATTTTTCAAATTATGTTTTGACAATGTATTTATATGTATATTTATATATATGATACTTATATATTTACTTTAATATACATTTTTATAAAATTGTATGTTTTATGTATTGAAAATGACTGTTTCAACGCCTGATGGGCACTTTACAGAAATATATATGATATTATTATTATTATTATTAATTATATATATATTATAATTAATTAATAATAATAAATTGACTTTATTGCTGTACAATACAATATAAAAGAAAACAAAAATAAACTAGTAACTGTAGCAACCAGAAGGCGAATTTCAGTAAAAGTAACTGCTGTATTAACCTTCCTTATAAAAATTATAGCGTAAAGGAAATGAGATGCCTACCCTAGAATCGATAATGTAGCTATTGTGGACGAATAAGTCACTCACAAAATCAAGACAAATTAATACATTGCTATATGTTGCAATATATAATGTAACTACCGACGTGCATCAATAGTCATGTCACTCATCAAACTTAGTTTAATTCTGCGCCTAAATGTTATTGTAAGGCCCAAAGATTTAAGATGAGGTGGAACTTGATTATATTTCAGATAAAATGCGCAAGTAAACGATCTCTGACCCAAAGTGGATCTAGCAAGTGGCGGAGATATGAGACCTCGAAATCGAGTCATTAGATTATGGACATCACACCTAAATTTTAAAAACTCTAATGTAATACCTATACTGTAAACTCTATGATTACGGCTTTAGGGGAGTGGTTTATGACTGGGTTTCGCCTTTTGTGCGTGACAGGAAGCAGTATGTGACAATTACTTATCTTTCCGGCGGATCACCTGTGATTGTTAATTCTAATAATAAGGTGAATAACATAGGAGTTCCACAAGGCTCTGTTTTAGGACCAATCCTTTTTCTTCTTTTCATTAGCGACCTGGGCGTGTTATTTCGGGATAACTTTCTGGTAATGTATGCCGATGATGTCACCTTTTTGGATTCTGCCACCTCTGACATTTCCCTTCAGGAGAACTGTAATAAATTCTTAAGCTTTTTTCTGATTGGTGCAATTCGAATTTTTTAAATTTAAATATATCAAAAACCGTTAGTCTGAGGTTTCATAACAGACAAAAGCATTGTGATACGATCAAACTGAACTTAGATAATGAATCTTTAACTAACTTAAATAATACTACTTTCCTGGGTCTACAAATTGATCAACATCTTAGTTGGAAGATGCATTGCGAGAACCTTGTTCATAAATTAAATTCTTTATGCTTCTTGTTTAGAAGTCTGGCGAATGTACTGACTGCAGACCAAATGTTGGCCTGTATCACGCCCAGGTTGAGTCGAGGCTTAGCTATGGGATTAGTTTGTCGGCACCGGACGTCTTTACGGTCCAGAAGAGGATTTTACGCATTATTCTCGGTCTTTCATATCGCGCGAGCTGTCGAGATTCATTTAAACAGTCCGGGATTTTAACTTTGACAAATTTATTTATCTTAAATATCTTACTTTTCATATTCAATAGAAAAGACAGCTTTCAGAGGGTCGGTCAAGGGCAAAGAGCTATTACTAGACAACAGAATGATTTCTACATACCGTTTTATAAATATGATATAGGCATGAAGTCGCCCTCATGCATCAGTCTCAAAATCTACAATTCTCTCCCTCAGGAAATCAAAAATATAGCAAGCTTTTTTTACGATTTAAACGTGCTTTGAAAGCATACCTACTTAATCACGTTTTTTATGATCTAGCCGAATACTTTAACGCACCGCAGCTGTGATCTATATTATTATTATTTATTATTATTATTATTATTATTATTATTATTATTATTATTATCTTATTTTGTTATAGAGATATGGTGGTGATTTATACCTCATAATTTTATGAAAGAGACACATCATAAAAAATTCCCTACGATAATACATGTTCAGCCATCCGGCCTCAGGCAATTTATAAGATACCTGATCAAACTTACGCAGATTGAAAACAGACCTCAGACATGCATTCTGCACTTTCTGAATTCTACCCGCAGTAAAGCTATCCAACGCAATATGGAAAACTGAAGAACAGTAGTTAAAATGTGACAAAACAGAAACATCACATAGGTTCCTCTTTATGGTAGAATTCAAGACAAATCTTAGAGGATATAATCTCTTCAAGTTCATATATGCAATGTGTATATACTTGCATATTTGATCTCTATATCGAAAGGAATTGTCCAGGTAAACCCCTAAATTTTTAACTTTATCAACAATAGGTAGACGCACATTGTGAACCCTAATATCCAATACATTGCTTAAATTACGACATTTTTTTTTGATCCAAACAACGTTACTTGAGATTTAATAGGATTTATCTGAAGACAGTGTTCAACAGAAGCAGTGTATAAACAAGCGAGGTCATCATTGATATTATTCACAGCAGTTCACCAATTCGATGGTAGAAAAGAACAATATAACTGTGTATCGTCCGCATAGACATGATATTGACAGTTCTTCACACAGGACAACAATTTATGAGTATATATTGTAAATAAAATGGGTCCCAAAATTGATCCCTGAGGAACTCCCTGCGAGAATGTGAGGCAACTAGAAGTAACACCATTAAGCCTCACCACTTGTCTGCGATTATTAAGATACTTATCAAAAAGTTAGCACCGCCAGACAACCCAATATGCTTTAGCACAGATGAGAGGATACTATGGTTAATTGTGTCAAATCCTTTCGTGTAATCCAATAATATAAGACACGACACAAGGCCCTGGTCCGTAGCAGATATTAAGTCATCCATAACAGACAATAAAGCAGTCTCACAGCTGTAACCCCTGCGAAATCCAGACTGAGTAAAGGGTAAAATATTAACACTATTAAGGAAACCTTTACGTTGATATGCAATGACTTTCTCAAAAATTTTTGACATAACAGTCAAGAGACTAATAGGCCGCAAGTCCTTCAACTGCGTAGGATGCCCACCTTTAGGCAAGGGACCCACCACAGCGAGCTTCCAAGATTCCGAGAACACTGTTTCACTGATGCAAAAGTCAACTATGTGTAAAATCGTGGGGCAACACATTTTTATCATAATAATACTGATATTATCATGGCCAGCGGACGTAGATTTCATATTTTTAATAATATTAAAAATAGTTCTAATGTCGACAGTCTTGAAAGCGAAATTATAAGCAGCTAAACAACTCTCATATGAGAGTTTAATATGAGGTATGTTGCTGGTATTGTGTGGGATTTGATTAACAAAATAGTCATTTATTTCATTAACATTGCATAAGTTCAACAGCGTGCTTACCACCTACACTAAATTGTCTCAGATTCCTCCACAGTGAAGAAGAATCCCTAGATCGTGTCAATTGTTCAAAGAAAGCTTTTTTTTTCTCTTATGCTGAGATGCCAAATTAAAATAAAAAAAAAAAATAAAAAAAAAGCTTTTTTCTCAAAATGAACTGTTTTGTTAATGAGGTTTCTCAACGACTATAATAATAATTCCAGTCCCCCGGTACCAAATTCAAATTTTCTGTTTCAATCTAGCTATACGGACTTAAGCAACGCATTTGATACTATTGATCATGGAATATTGTTATGCAAACCTTCTTCTTATGGATTCAGTCCAGCACTTCTCTGTTCGTTGCAGTCTTATCTCAGCTGCAGAGACAGTTATATTCACTATAACGATTTTGAGTCTCGTAGTTTCTCACCTCTGTCTGGTGTACTCCAGGGATCTAACTTGGGTCCACTTTTATTTATCCTTTATATATGTAAATGATTTGCTGTGCTCAGTATCATGTTCTGTTCATATGCAGACGATTTAAAAAAACTTGGAATGATGTTACACACTTGCAGCATAATTTAGGTTATATTATTGAATGGTGTTTGTCCTCAAAACTGAAGATAAATATTAGTAATTGTTTTCATGTGTCGTATACCCGTAAGGCTAATTGCAACAAAATTCAATCCGTTTATTATATCCAGTGGTGAAAACTTAAGCAATGTGTGTTTTTTATTAAGTGTATTTTGACAAAACGCTTTAACTTTTCCTACCACATCACTCAGCTCTGTGCGTCGGCAGCCAAAACATTAGGATTTGTCATGCGTTCTTGTAAATACTTCGATAACATATCTGTTTTAAAATTACTTTATTTTACCTACGTCGTTAGTAAACTTGAATATGCGTCAAACAATTATCTGTTGAAAAGTTACAACGTCGCTTTTTAAAATTTCTTTCGTTCAAAACGAGTGGTATATATCCTGAACGTGGAATGGATTACTGCTCTTTGCTGTTAGACCACAACTTTGTATCCCTGAGTCACCGGCGAGAAGTTCTTGGAGCCAAGTTTATTTGAAAATTAGGCAATGGTTGGAGTGATTGCCCATACCTTCTCTCTTGTATTTCTTCTTGTATCGAGTTCGCCACCATTCAGTGAGCCCCCTACATTATAACAAATCTTATTAAGATCTTTTTTTGATTTAATGCAGTGTTTTAGAGATATTCCGTTGTCTCAAGATAAAAAAAAACTCACCCAGTATATTGTAGGACGTGATTCCTCTCTATGTCAACTTTTTCAAAAGCACTGGCTTATAAATAACTATTTGCTCCAATACTGGCGTATTCTAACCGCCATTCACTAATCAATAACCCTTTCTTCTAATAAAATGTCGTAGGTACGAGGAGATTAATAGCATTAAGGTCGGGAGTAATTAAATATTTTCCATATGAGAACGATGTCGGATTCCTCCCAGCGCATTCGCCATATCCGGATATCGGATGCGTCGTACACAAAGGGCGTAAATCAGTCGATTTGTCAGCTCCTATAATAACATCATACACCAGGCAAGATATTGATTAATGCAAAAGGGGTACCGAGAAAGCCGTGCATAGCCCTGAGGAGGAAATCTCTTGCTCGTCGGACTGAACCCGTTTGTTTGCCATGAATATTAGATACATATACACACACACCGCCGCTTATAAGACGGCTCCTGCTACCTCGGCATTCCATAACAATCGACGCCTGCACGACTTGGGCTGGGCCTACGACAAAACGGCTAATTTAAATTTAACCACCTCGATTGTATACTAAACAAACTGTTGCCAAGATAGACGTCTCAGCTGCTTATTATACGAATATTGTAAACAATTTACCGGTACTATATCTTCATTATGTTATTAGTTATTGTGTGTGTAAATGCGTGACTAAATATACTGAGCGAAAATACAGTACCTAATTTGATATGATAATTTTAAAGTTAAGCGTTAAGATCTGGTTGGGGTTCAAAACTGGATTTGGTCAATTAGTGAAATGATGTTTCCTTGGGGTTTTTTTTTCGTGTTTTAACCGTAAATTAACCACTTTTAAAATTCCTTGTTGGCATTGATACGGTATTTTTAAAAATTAATTTGAAGCAGTTCCCGCTATCGAAAAACTGCGTGGGATTTGAACTCCGGATTCTGCACTGATAGCCAAGCGTGCAAGCCATTCGACTATCAGTCAGGCTAATTAAATTAAAATTATTAACTGCTGCCATTTTCGTGTTTCTTAAGTGTGAACTGGGCCCATAACCTGTTGTTATTATTGTCTTTATTAAAATTAGAACGAATACATAACGTACATAAAACAAACTTCTTCTTAATACTATTCTAGAACTCTCTAGAACTTACTACCAACTGCGTATGAAGGAATTTAGCGCCAACTTATAAAATACAAATACCCAAGATGAATTCTTAACACCCCTCCTCGCTAAAATCCTTAATACCCAGATAGATAGTCCCTAAACTTTGAAAAAAGGATGTTGTGCAAACCTTTAGTTAAGATGTCTGCTTGTTGCATTTCACTGTTAATGTACTTTAAAGCAATATGTCCTTTTTCCAAATTTTCATATACAAAATTATATTTCAAATCTATATGTTTTACCCTTTTATTATTTCCAAGATTATTGACTAAGAAAATACAACCTTGGTTATCTTCGTAATATATAATTGTCTTAATATTAATATCAAAATCTATTACTAATTTTCTTAACCATAGGCCTTCACTAACAGAGGTACATAAAGCAATCAATTCTGCCTCAGTTGTAGATAAAGCAACACACTGCTGTTTCCTTGTTGCCCAATTTATTGTATTACCAAATAACTTGAATAAAAACCCTGTAGTGGACTTTCTGTCTATTACATCGTTTCCCCAATCTGAGTCAACAAAACAAACTAAGTCCTGCTCCTTTTCTCTTCTATACTCTAATCCTAGAAACACAGTGGTTTTTAAATACCTAAGAATCCTTTTTAAATGTGTCCACAGTTCGTCTGTTGCGTTATCTTGATATCGACTAAAATAATTTACAGAAAAACAAATATCTGGTCTGGTAGATAACATTAGATACATTAAACAACCAACCAACTGCCTATAAGGCTTTTCTGTTTATTTTTGCTCCCTCTGAAACTTTAAGTTTTAACTTTGGATCTATAGGCGTACTTATTCCTTTACAGTTTTGCATTCCAAATTTTGTTAATAATTTTTGTATGTACATTGGTTGTGAAATTCTTAAGATACCTTGTTCTCTATTATAATTTACTTCGAGGCCAAGAAAATATTTTAGGTTCCCTTTGTCTTTTATTTCAAAACGGTTCATTAATTTCAAAGTTATTGAATTTATGTTTTCTACATTTTTACCAGTAACGATAATATCATCTACGTAAATTAACAAATATATTCTGTCATTATCAAGGCTTAACGAATAAAGGCAGTAGTCATTATTTGATCTTTTAAACCCTAAATATAATAAATATTGATTAATTCATTATTCCAACATTTCGACGATTATTTAAACTCAAAACCTTCCCTAATTCACAAATCAAACCCTTTGGAGGATAAATATACACTGGCTTGTCTAGCTTTCCATTTAAAAATGCTGACTTAACATCTAATTGTCTGAAGCTATATGAAAGTTGATTACCTATATTTAGTAATAACCTTACAGTTGACATCTTTGCAACTGGCGAATAAACATTTTCATAGTTGAAGTCTCCTTGCTCAAAACCTCTTGCGACTAGTCTCGCTTTATACTTTTCTTTGTCATCCTTTTCCATTGGTTTTATGGTATTCTTATGGAATTCTTAACATCAGCATGTCCCATAATAATCAGTGGATTAGAAAAGACTAATAAACAGTAGTATAATTATAATTATGTGAATTTAGTTATATGATTTGCCAACCGGAAAAGGATAGTTCGGCCGGGCCGCAACAGTCAAGCGATTACTGTAATGTAATGTAATTTGCCATCTTCCGCTCCTGGGTTAAATATTATACACAAGTGTGAATCCAGGTATTGTGTCACCAATTGTCAAAATGTGATGACGTGGCCAAATCGACCGTTATGAAGGGGGGTGATGCGTCACACGATTCCCTTAAAAATGATGAGTACGATTTGACAACGTGTTGTTGCCGTTTATATGGACATTCAAAATGATACTGTTCTATACCTGTATATGAAGAGCATACAAAGCTTTAACTTGGAGCATTACCTTTGACAATTTTCGATGATATGTTTGATAGAGTTTTGCTTTTCAAATATGAACTGTCATCTATCACCAGCCAGTTAATGCCAATGAAAAATAACAAAATCATCTGTTTTAACAGTGTATCTATATATCATATATCTAGACCATAATATTTTCTTTTTATTTACTTCTATGTATATGAATTATTTATTTCTTCATAGCCTATACCATACTTCGTATGCTCTTTTGTGGACGAATTAAAAGACCTGATTTAGCTTTATTTTATTTAAATTCATTAATCATTTATTAATTTACATACATGTTTCGACATTTTTCTAGTGCCTTTTAGGATGGAGTAAAATTTATTTATACATTTTATAAATATGCCAATTAAACTAGATAAAATATATGATAGAAAATTAGTAATTGTTTTTTGAAGTCTATAATAATCTTACATCATGAATTTTGATCCTAAAGGTAGTATTTTTTTCCATTATTAAAATTTACAAATACATTAATTATCAAAATAAATAATTAAATTATTTGATAAATTTCTTTAATTATTTTATCATTTGGATTTTTTCAACATAAACACGAAGTCATATAATTTTGGGTTAATCAAAGCAAAATGTTTTAAATTTTGTTGGTAGCTTCTTAATTTATTAATAAAGAGATTGTCTGGCATAAAGTTGATTAATTTTTTTTATTTAATTACTCAATTACCCTCAATGTGCATCTTACAAACGTCGTTTTCCAAAAATGTCTTCATGGTAGCACGTTTTTCTTTTTTTGCGGGCAGCGCACCTCTATATCAAAAAAAAAGAAATTGCATCTCCCCGACTACCATCATTTGGATGTGAGTGTATCGGAATGACTCTTAACACGTGAAAATTATGATTACTTTAGTCAAACTGTACGGAATAACTATATCGTAGGTCGTTAAAGTCGAGAGTGTTATATATAAATATATAAAAGAGGAAATCGTCTAAATCTAACAACCGTAAAAAAGGGGGGCATTTAGCGGTGAGGATTGCAAACGCTTTAAATAGCTGAGAGAGGGAGTGTATCCTGAAATAGACGGCTGCCCTGAGACCGATAAAATCAAGTTAGGCCCGCTTAGCCTCGAGTATTTCCGCAAAAGTATCAAAACAGCGGAGATGGGGATGATAAGACGGTAGAAGTTGATTTTCTCTATATATATATAACAAAAAGCATTTCATTTTTTGTTTAAAAATACACATAATATTATTCTTATGGTTTAATGTTAATGAAAATATCATAGCAAAATATATATTATTATATATATGCTAAATTTTCATTAACATCAAAGAAAATGAGGCGGCGGAGGAGCTGGCCAGACGAGGTTCGTCAAGGTCATTCTTTGGAACTGGCCCTTCTTTCAGCATTACCAAATCGCAAATTAAGAAACTCATCAATGAATGGATATATAATCAGAGAGTGCTGATAAAAATCACCGGGACAGAGACAGGCGAAAGAGTTCCTAAAGGAACAGAGGCCTGCATTTACTAGAGATCTACTGAATAAAGATAGCAATACTGTCAAAATGATTGTACACTGTAAAAAAAGTTGCAGCAAAATTACATGTAAAATCGTTGGTAACAAAGTTGCCTACAATTTTACAGGTAAATTTGCTTCATAAGGTAAAATTTCTACCATCTAGTAAATTTCACATGCTGATGTGTTTTTCAAAGATTGTACTGTAAAATTCGTATGTAATATTTATATGAACTCTATATTTACCGAACACTGAAGTAATTTTCATATGTATTTTTATAAAGAGAGCAAGCAACTTACCTAATTCTTTTATAGCACCTAATAGGTCATACTGAATCGCTCAACCAAGGATCAAGAATGAACACGCTTACGCGAAACCTACGATTGTTTGTGACGTACATGATATCATTGAGCCAATAATAAGTTCGACAAACGAATAGAATTACCTACGCGCACAGATAAATAATCGAATAACCAATCACATTGCGGCGTATGAATTTCGTATTTTCCATGATATCTATAGTTTTACCCGAAAATTCAAGTAAAAACAAATAAATATAAAAGGTCCTCATATTTTTACAGCAAAATTAATAGTTCACTAGTAAAATTACTTTTAAAGTGCACTAAATACCCCAAAAGATGTCAATTTTACACTTTTAAATAAATTTTGAGAGTAAATACAAAATTGTACGTTTTTTTTTCCTTTTGAATTTTTGTTACATCTTAAACTTACATGAAAAAGCTATAAATTTTACCGAAATTTCTTTTTCCATGTTAAATATCCTAAGAAAAAACATGTAAAACAACATTTACATGATTTATTGTGGTAAATTCACAACGTTATTACATGTAATATTCTTGATTTACCATGGCAAAATTACTGTAATTTTTTACAGTGTAGGTCTGCTGAGTGGTCACTTTAGACTAAATAGGCATATGTACAACATAGGCCTGGCAGATGATGCAACCTGCAGATTCTGCAAAGGGAGGAAGTAACACCAGTTCATGTGCTGTGCTAATGTGCAGGCCTGGCGAGGGCAATGTTTCTAGTAATGGACTAAGGTGATTTAGAGAGCGTCTTCTAGGAAACAAGTGAGTCACAATACATCTGAAAAGGTCGCGGTGAAACAGGTCCATAGGCCACCCCAGTCCTAATCTAATTCAATCTAGTATTATTAAAGAATATTGGACCAATAGTAGTGTCAATAAATCAATACAGTGCACATGATAGATGTATTTTATTTGTCACTACCAACATGATATGCTTGCTAAGGGGTAAACTTAATTGATCATATTATACTTTATTTGTTGCGTTTGTCGTGTGATTAGATCTTTGACTATGATGACAGTATATATGCATTTAATATTTCGAGATGAAATTAAAATCCCCTTGGTTGGCTAAGGTATTATTGCTACGCTT